>PVIA01008298.1:0-73333 GCA_004024845.1 Tonatia bakeri
TATGGGGAGAAGTCTTTAACTGATAAAAAAAATCAATGGCATAGTTGCATGCAAGTCCATGTGAGTTGTGAATTTCTAATTATTCTTTCCCTAGTTTTGTCATTTTCTCTCTAAGAAATGTATCCATTTCAATGAACCAAATTTATTGTTACATAGGTTTCATAATGCATTTTGACCCTCCTTTATATCAATAATGTTATCTTTTTTCTGCACTTTTTTTTCATGCGTTTGTCAAAACAACACAAAAAGAGCTGAACAATCTTCTGTACTACATTTTCTCATTTTTAATTTTTACTGTTGATTTTATTTTCTATTTTATTGATTTCTATTATTTCCCTTTTTCCTAGCTTCTTTGGATATTTCAATTCTTTCTTGTTTTCTCATACATTGAAACTTAAGTTGTAAATATTACTTAACATTACAATTTTCATGTGATTGCTCTATGTTTGCATGTACACAGGCTAGAGTGATAACATGAAGAAAAAGACTAACTGCATACTAAGGAATGTGTTTTAGTCTTTTGAAAAGATAACAGAGGATATCCATTCTAATATGGCCTATTGAAAGCTTTTAGTTGTCTCTTGCTGACCGTTCTCAACTTGGAAGCTCCAAGTCAGACAGGTACCTGGCTTTTTTGGTAATTATGAGTGGATAGATTCATCATCATTGATGCAATTGAGAGGTCACTCTATCCAGAATGGATGCTGAGCTTAATTAAGATAAATATGAACGGTATTTTAACAGCTCAGCATATACAAACTAACCAATGTGTTCAGAATATTTCATGTGTTCTGTGTTCAGATATGTTTTGATATAGGAAACAAAAAATGGAAAAAAATTTCCCATGCTAGAGTAAAATAAATATTCAGTTAATGAATTTGAAGCATTGGTATTTGAGTCTGGATTTATATTACATTGTCATAGAACTGAAACCCAGTTTTTTGTAACCGTACTTTCTTTTTTAAGGAGTAAATGCAAATGTCTAAAATCAAGAGTTTATTGACTTGGGTGGTGGAAATACTACTGGCTTAAAAATAACTCAGAAATATTTTATTATTTATGGTAGTTTTTTTCTTAAAACTGTTTCTTGACCTTAGCAATTTCCTTCTCATCCTGTGCTTCAAGGAGTCAACACATTTGCAGCATGTGGTTGCCAGGATACATGTGCAGACCCTGCCTAATGAAAGCGCAGTGTAGCAGCTTGATTTGTCATCAAAATGAAGAAATCCTGAGGAAAAGTGATTTTGTGAATGTTGACTAATGTGTCAAATGCTGATTTTCCTGAAACTCAATGACAAAATATGTAAAAAGTTGATACCATGCACATGTATGTGTGTCTGTATACTAAAAAATAGAGATGTAGATATGTATTTCGAGCCTGAAAGCCACATAAAGAAAGAAAAATTTGTAATCAATATGTGTTAAAGAGTTTGCATTTCCTACATTGAATCAGCAGGCAATAAAACTGCATTATTGTCAGTATTAGTTTGTGATACCTACTTAGCCTGACCATCCTAATTATGTAGTAACAATTGGCTTATTTTTGATAGTTAATAAACATTACTTTTATAAACTTTTCCAAAGAATTTTAACCTATGATGAATTTATCATTTGGTGTTTCTTCACCATTCCCAAGTTTTGAAAAATGACTTATAATGGAGTGTCTGTAAGTGAATTTCAGTATTGTGACCCTATGACAATGCTGTTTGAAATGTCCACTAGTTAGAGTTCTCTGGAAGATGGAGTTCTCCACAGTCCTGAAAGGTATTCCAATACCTGCACAGCATTTCTCTATACAAGTAAGATACTTTCAGAAATGTTTGAATTATTCTACAGCACTGACACTGTACAGGGAAAAAAAGTTGGTATGTAAAAAAACTAAAATACTGAAATAGCATTTTCTCATTATAATTTGATTAATTTTGTTGCATAAAATCCTTCTTAATTTTAGGATATGTAGTTATTTTGAACTATAACTTTTAACGGAATGAAAACAGTCAAATATGATTGATAAAAGAGCTAA
Source organism: Tonatia bakeri (assembly GCA_004024845.1). Lineage (NCBI taxonomy): Eukaryota > Metazoa > Chordata > Mammalia > Chiroptera > Phyllostomidae > Tonatia > Tonatia bakeri. The sequence goes on from PVIA01008298.1 coordinate 2,024, forward strand.
AATTAGGAAGAAAGATTTAACTCTTTAGTGTATGGGAAATTAAAATTATAAAAGAGAATTGAAGTGACTTACTATCATTTTCTGCTTAAAACTTGCAGATTATGTAAATTAAAATCCCTCAATGTTCTACTTTCATGATGTTTTCACAAAGGACAAATATACAGATCTTATCTTTTCAAAGATAGAAAAACTCCTAAAGGAATTTCAAGCTGTAAGAAATTTCTGTGTCAAACCTTACATAACATATAGACATTTAATTGAGGATATTAGTTTCTGTACACTAGACACAGACACATAACCATTTACCATTCATGTTGTTGACAGATATTTATTTCACCACCGCAAGCTATAACATATAAAAGTTTAATTATGGGTATTCGTTTCCTTCTTTTAGCCATGTTGCATACTCATTTAGCTATCACACCAGAGATGCATATATTTTCACCAGTGCAAACTCTGAAAAGTTAAAATTAAACTGCAAACATCCCTTCCTTTGTTCTAGTTCCATGTACATAAAAACCAGGCACCAAATTGTACACAAAGAGATATTTTACTGTCAAATACTTGTAATAAAATGATAATTTCAATCATTAACAGGCATATAGAAGGTAAAGAATATAGTAGCAAAGAATAACTCTATAAATTTACATATGACACAATATATAACAAAAAACAACATAAAACCGAAACCAATTAATACAACTTAAAATAGATTAATTTGTGCATAAAAAATGAAGCATGTCTGTTAATATATCAAGTAGTAGAAAACAACACATAAAGTTAAAAATTCACCCCAAATTCTAACACCAGAAGAATATCTCTGACAAAATTCATTTTCATTATAAAGAATGTCCCTCTGCGCATAGATACAAAGATATAGATAGGCAGATGATAGAGATATAGAAAGATAGAAAAAAATGATTAAAATACCATTGCATTTAACCAAAGAAAAGGAAACTAAAGAGAAAGTAAAAACTTAATGCATTTCAGATAATGCTTGTTTTACCACAAGAGATATAGTTACTATATAATCTATTTAAATTTACAAAACATATGCCCAAAACTGTGTGGCTGCACATTAGTTCACCAGAGATAACATTATAATTACTGAAGTCTGAATCTCACTCCCATTGTTCTGATTTAACTGGCTCAAAAGGGTATGGCTGCATGATCACAGGTCTTAAATGTGATTCTAATGTGAAGCCAGAATTGAGAATCACTGTTCTAAAGCAAGGAAAGTCATAGTGAAAATATTGATTTATGTGAAATTATAAAAAGCTGTAAACTTTATAATTTTAAATATTGTATATAATGTCAAAGTATACACAAACATACAGATTTGTATTTATTTTATCACTCAACTCCTTAATGTCTTTTATTTCATTTTAATGACTAGGAATAAAATGCACTTTATTATTTTTTCAATTTATTTATTAATTTGAGAGTGACACAGAAAGAACAAAAACCATCACTTTGTTGTTCCACTTATTTATGCATTCATTGGTTGATTTTTTTATATACCCTAATGAGGAAATGAACTTGCAACCTCGGCATAGCAGGATGATGTAATAGACAACTGAATTACCTGACCAGACCCATACATTTTATATAATTAAAAATTCTTACCAGTGTTTATTCTTATTACTTGAACTGGTTTGGTGAGCAGGAATATCCTTTAGTATGGTTTCCTCTTCCTTTGCTTTTAATCATATCTCAAATGGCTGAGTTTAACTGTTTTCTCTCTATTTATTCATCTCTTCATTCAACCATTTTAATAGTTATATATTTGTGCTGTATTTTCAAGTGGAATACTGAGGAAATAAAATTCTTGGTTTATAATGTTTTTAGAAACATTATAAATATTATAAGCAAATAACATTATTACTTATAATGTTTTTTATCAAAACATTATAGGTTGTACACTACAGTTTACATTATAACCATTAAATATTGCTGTAAAAAATATGAAGTAAACCAGAATTTTGTCTGCTTCAAGCTACCTTTATTTTATTTCTCCTGTTCATATGGTGATGAATCTTCTTTCTCCTACAGATTCTATAATTTTATCTCATGATGTTTAGCATCATGTTTTTTCTTGATAAGTGATACTTTCTTATGACACATCTTGTTGTTATTTCAATCAATATTTATTTTTGATTCCATGCATGTGTTCTGCTTTATTTTTCTTTCAATATGATTATTCACATAACAGATTTCATTTATTGTGAATATATACTATTAAATATTGTATGTATAGAATTAGAAAAGAATTTTCTATGAAAACAATAGAGAAATAATGAGCAATAGTTTAGTCTTATGCACATTTTTTTCAGGCCTGTAAGTGGTATTTTCTAAACTCCCAGAAGCCCCCTGAGAGCTTCTTTCTCACTTCCCCTTCTGCAAAGTAACCATTATCGTAAACAGTTCAGTTTACTAAATTTCTCTATAGGACTATTATATATATTTTATCCCTAAGCACTATATAAAAATTTCAACTTTATAAATAAATTCATGTCATATATATTAATCTGTGACATTTCCTTTGTTTGACATCATGTTTTTGAGATGAAGGTATGCTGATAAATTCACCGTATAGTTCACTCAATTAAACATCTATATAGTGTCCTATTCTATTAATTTCACATTTCAAAAATGTATGTAATTCTTGATGGACAATCCAATTTTTCTAAATATTTTACTTTTTATATGATTGTGCTATAAACAGTCTTACATACATTTTCTGGCCCTTAAGTATGAGTTATTATGGGCAAATATAAACTAGTAATATAATTACTCAGTTCTAGGATATCCTCATGTTCACTTTACTGAGTAATGTCAAATTTTTAAAACAGTTTGTTAAAAATTTGTACTTCCCCCAGAAAGGTATGATAATTCATATACTTTATATATACTCATATTTTATATCTTTGATATCCTCACCTGCATTTTTCTTTTGCTGACTTTTTTTCTTTTTGGTCAATCTGGTACATTTAACAATTATGGATTTATTTGTGTTGTGTTTACTACTGATTAAATTATCAGTTCCCTGTGTATGGACCAATTGTATTATGGATTCTTTGAAATTCCTATTAATATATGCGATCATTTTTTTCTGTTGGATTTTTTTTTATGCTACCAGGTACAAGACATTTTGCTTCCTACCCTTTTTACCACCATTTTCCAATACTTCACTGATAGTTATAGCTAATTCAACAGAAAAGGTTAAGGACATAAAAGGTATACAGGTTGGACAGAAAGGCATAAACCTGTCATCATTCATAAATGACATAAATATTTATGTAGAAGATCCAAAAGAATCAACAACAGAAACTCCTGCAACTGACTGACATAGCAAGGCTGAAGGACACAAGATCAGTATGCAAAGGTCAGTTGTTTTCCTACATCAGCAATGAGAAAGTAGAATTTGAAATTAAAAACACAATAGCATTTACATTACTCCCCACCAAATAAATAAAGTATGAATCTAACAAAAATATGTATGAAATCTGTTTTGAGAAAAAAACTCCCAAACTGTGGTAAATGCAATCAAAGAAAAAGTGAATAAATTAAGAGATATTGCATATTCATGGACAGGAACACTAAATATTGTCAAAATATCAGTTCTTCTCAACTCAGTCAATAGATTCAATGCAATCCGATGACCATTCCAGTAAGACTTTGTGTATATTGACAAACAGATTTTAAATTTATATGAAGAGGCAAAGACCCAATATAGGTAACTCAATATTGGGGGGGGGGGCAAAGTTGAATGTCTGACTGACACTACCTGACTTCAAAACTTACTATAAATCTAAACTAATTGAAATCTGTGCTATTCATGGACAGAAAAGAAAGTCCAAAACAAACCCCATAAATTCAGTCAAGTAATCTAACAAAGGAGCAAAAGCAATACAATGGAGTAAAAGTAGTCTTTTTAACAAATGGTGCTGGAAAAACTGGATATCCACATGCAGGCAAAAGAAGCTGTACAGAAACATTACACCCTTCAGAAAAATGAACTTAAAATATATGACAGATCTAAATTTAAAAAGTAAAACTATGAAATCAAAGGGTAGCAAATAACTTCTTCATTACTAGCTTTTAAACTCAGAAATATTATAACCATGACACAAATCTTGTGATAGTCCTTCCTTACCTCTATCTACTTTTCTTACAGAAAACACTGGAAATGAGGAGGGAGTCTTTCCTTTATTTTATTTTATTTTTTACCTTGTATGTTTGATTCTTTATATTTTTTATTGAGATATAGTTCACATAATAAAAAATGTCACATGGCTTAAACATTAAAGAGTATAATTTGGCTCTGACTGGTTTGGCTCAGTAGATTGGGCCTCATTCCACAAAGTGAAAAATCACAGGTTCACATGCCTGGGTTTCAGGCTCCATCCCTGGTTGGAGTGCAAGTAAGAGATGAGTGATCAATATTTCTCTCTCTTTCTTTCTCCTTCCCTTCCCCTCTCCCTAATAATAAATAAATAAAATCTTTTAAAAACTGGAGTATATAATTCAGTAACTTTTGCTATATTTACAAGGTTATGCAACCATCATCATTATTAATTCACAATATTTCTATTACCTAAAAGAAAAGAAAGAAAGAAAATAAGAAAAAAGGGAGGAAAGGAGGAAGGGAGGAAAGCAGGAAGGTAGGAAGGCAGAAGAAAGAATGAAAAAGGAGGAAAGAAAGAAAAAGGAAGGAAGGAAGGAAGGAAGGAAGGAAGGAAGGAAAAGAAAGAGAAAGAAGAAAGAAAGAGAAAGAAAGAAAAGAAAGAAAGAAAGAAAGAAGAAAGAAAGAAAGAAAGAAAGAAAGAAAGAAAGAAAGAAAGAAAGAAAGAAAGAAAGAAAGAAAGAAAGAAAGAAAGAAAGAAAAAGAAAACCCACATCTGTTCAGAACTGGTACCCACTCACATTTCTGCCTTCCCCCAGTCCCTGGAAACCACCGATCTAATCTATTCTTGACATTTCATATAAGCATAGTAATACAAAATGTGGCCTTTTGTTTCTGGCTTTTTAAATTTATAACACATTTTTCAAAGTTTATTCACATTTTGCATATTTTACACCCATTTGGATAGTTAGAGTTAAATGAAAAATAAGCAAATGTTGGAGATGTGAAAATACCAAACACTTCATACTTGCTGGTGGGAATATAAAATAGCACAGCCACAGTGGAAAACAGTTTGGCAGTTCCTCAAAAAGTTAAACACACAGTTACTATATCACTTAGCAATTTCACTCTTGGGTACATACCCAAAAGAATTGAAAATACATTCACATAAAATTTGCACAAGCATATTTACTGCAGTATTATTCATGCTAGCAAAAGTGAAAACAACCTAAATGTCTACTGAGTGGTGAAGTATGAACAGAATGTGGCATAGCTATATAATAGAATATTATTTAGCAATAAAAAGTGATTTAAAAATTTTAAAATATTATGCCCTCTTTTTATAAATATAATTTTTGTTCTCATTCTTTTCCAAAACAAATAATGGTAGGATATGGATAGGCAGACAGATACTGTATCACTAATAAGACATATAAATGGGAAACATTTTTGAAAACATGATATCTTGTGTTGAAAAATTTGGAAAGCTTATAATGAAAAACTAAATTTGAGGTGGCTTCATTGAAATACAGACGAGTTTTACCCACTCACATTACAAATAAATTCTAGGGTAAAGATAATAACCAACCGAGATTCAATTAAGTTACCAGGTCCACTTTACACAGATTCTAATTTCTTTTTGTCCTCTTCTATATGTTAACTTTAAACTCAGCTCGACAATAAGCTCGCCTTCTATCTGTTGAATGAGGAGTACAGACTAGAATAAGATTGAATCATTGGCTTGATTTAATAAAAGTTTAGGGTAGTGAATCTAGTTGAAAGATGAGTTCATTTTGAGGTATATAGGAAAGCCTAAAACATTCTATGATACAGCAGACAAACAGTGAGACAGATCCTGAAGTATGTTTGCTTTCTTGTGACATTTTTATAACATTCTTGTGAGATGCTCTGAATTTGAACAATTAAATAGAAGAAACACAACTGATACAAATGTTTTTTCACTATCCCCACTTGCTTTAAAAATGAAATTTCTCCTGTGGTAATGACAATTGTTATATGAAAACAAAATACAGAGCAATTAAGAAGGAGCAGGAAGGAATATACAGAGCTACTGTGGGGGGGCAGATAAAGGGAGAATTTGAGAAAGGATGGTGCAGAGACCAAAAAAGCTGATCACTTAGAATAAAAGTTGGTTATAAAAAGAAATTACATAGACTCATGTATTTGAAATTGTTTTTAAACTATAGGCTCAGTGTATTGACTCTCTCTCCAGTTTACTTTGGTTGAAATTAGGATAAATAATAACCTAAATGTAAACCTAGGCTTCTTGAGTGAAATAAAAGCTTCTTGCTTCTTGGACTATGCTTCTGATCTGCATTGTGTCAATGTCCATTTCTCAACCTGTTTCTAAACCCAGAAAATGTAATGTAGTAAGGCTTAAGTTTACTAATATCAAAAACAATGTGTGTCAATATGACGCAGAAGTTGAGTGACTTAAAGAATTAGCCAGAACGTCCTACCTTGCAAATCTGGAGTTGTTGCTCCAGGTCTAATTATGATGTTTATGTGAAGGAGGTTATAAAATTCCCACTAAATACCTTTCACAAATATTTATTGAATAGTTATCACCTACCTGGTAAAGTAATAAATGGCAATGGTACAATAATGTGCTAGATAAAGTCCTCTGTATCAAGTAGCTTGCAGGCTAATATGAGAGTTATATATGTAAATATTTAATTCAACATTATGTAAGAAATAATACTCAACACTCAACATGTGAGTACAGGATTGGGCAAGATGCTATATAAAAAAGTGACTTTAATGTTGTTTGAAAATGCATAATTTATCTAAGAAACAGAAGAAATGGACTGACATTCTAGGAAAGGAGGGAGAAAGTGTACAAAAAAATTGAGGTGTTCAACAGCTAAGTCATGGGAAATGGGACTGGACAGGGTCCACAGACAAATTTAATATGATCTTGTAGACTAAAGTAGAGAATGTAAGCTTTGTTCCACAACCTGAAACAAAGATGTTGCTTAATTAGGTATACAATTTACTATCTATTCTAATATATAGTTGACAAATTGTGAATGAGATAAGGAAGGGGGTAGGAAAGAAAAAAAAAGCAGTCCAATGAGAATACTCTTTATATGGTAAGATGGTGAGACATCTACATGGATGTAGAGTCCAACTAAAGTTTAGAAAAAGATCTGAACCACACAAACATTTAGGAATCACTAGTTTATTAGTTATGAAAGTAGTTGTTGCAGAGTACAATTATATTACTTCGTATTATATTAAGATGCACCTATATACACATACTCACATATAGTATTCAGGTTTATGCATATTCAGGATAAATCATTTAGAATTTTAGTGGATAGAGGAGGAATTTACAGTCAACATGTCTAATGAACACTTAATATTGATAGAAATTTTCCCACTGGAATATTTTAAACCAAATTGAAATTTCAATATTATTGAAGTTAAGCCACAGTGCCTAAGATTATAAGCATTTTGTGTAATTTAAAATATAAAAGGCTTATGTGAGTTTTACATTGATTCTAGACTTCTTTTATTTTCTGGTAATAGCACTAGGCCCTAAAAGTACTACTTTGTTTGTTGTGTCTTTCATAGAGACAATGATTCCTCTAAAAATTTAACTAGAATCATTTTATTTTGATTTATATTTTTGTCATCCTTGGGCCTAGAATTTAAATCTGTGGAAGTGCAGATATCTCCTTTCATTGGGGGTATTTAATCATTTTGACCAACATTTATATATTTTTAATGTCTTGCCACAGTTAATTTACATGTCTATTTCATATTCAATTTTAACTTTTTTGAATGCATGGAATTTTCCTAAAAATTCATTAATGTATAATTCATTAGCATTCCCTTGGAAGCTCTCGCTCTTAACTAGGGAAGATAATTACTAGAATTGAAAGATAGCTTTTGGTATGTTTTCTGTATTAGGAAATATACATTACATTAAACACTCATCAAATATGCATAATACCTTATTAAAGTAATTATTATTATTTAATGAACAAATATATGGAGTCGACTTCCTTTGAGTGGTACAATATACACATATTAAAGGTATAATGCTTAAATCTATTGATACCACATTGCACCTACGAGTTTTACTTTATAAAGTGGCTTTGTAAATGATTTTGCTGATTAGGGTTTTGAAGAATATAGTAGGGAATTAAGGGAATAATATAAGAAAAAGACTAATGGCTTCATTAAAAACTATTTTGCAGAAACTGTGTGCTCTAAAATGCATACTTTGCAACAATTAGTTGAGTGAATGGGCAATGAGTCCTGATTCTTTTACCTCACCAGTAAATTCTGTCAGTACATAATTTGTGAGGCATAACATTACCTGCTAATGGCTCTATGATATAGGTTTGATAGATTTTTTTTTACAAGAGGGATCAATAACTTCAGAAAGCAGTGAGGTTTTACTTAGATTGCTAATATGATTAACTGGGGGGAATAAAGACATCTATAATTTCCTTAAACTGTAGTCTTACTAAAATAATGATTTTTTAAATTAAATACATACATAGTGATTTCTACCCTAAAGAACAGTTTGTTAAAAATAAGACAGCATTCCCGCAATGGAGGCACTTTTGCTAAGCCCCACATCACAAAACTAAGACTTAATTGCACTTTAGGCCTCCTCCAGAAATGGAATCTCCTCTCAGTCAGTCAGGAATCACCTGGTCAACACTAGTGAGCAAATCTGCCTAATAGACCCTGCTATCCCAAGGAAAGTGACCTTGCCCCAACCAGTCCACATGTAGAGAGTATAACTTCCTTATTCTTGCTCTTTCTGTCGTAAGTCTTTCCTTTTGTCGAGCCCCATGGAGCTCCTTTCATCTGCTAGATAGGCTGCTGTGTGATTCATATATCATGAATAAATCTAATGATGTCTTCATAATTTACCGGTTGAATTTTGTCTTTTTACAAACAATAATTTTTTCAATGATGGTATTTGATAATGGTACATATTTTATACTTATTTGTAATAATCACAAATATATCTATAAATATATTGCTAAAGAAAACATCTCCAGTGAGCAAGCAATAACTAAAATAGTTTCCATTTTGAGTAGATACACTATAGCTACATAACACAATTTTAAATAGATATTTCCCCTCTCTGCCACTGGCCCTTGCTGAAGACAGCCCTGCATATCATGCTTCTGTGAAGGATTAGTCTGCACTTCTGTGGTGTTGTGGAATCTGCTTTGCCTGAGTGGTGATGGAGGATCTTAGATTCCCTGAGGCTTACTTGCTTCCAGACAGAGCTTTGATTTAAGATTATCGAGAGAAATTTCATGTGTAGTCAGGGTAAGGAAGTGAAAACCCAGTGGTTTAAATTATGCCTTATCTTTGCATTTGAGTTTCTTGATTCTTGTTGTTTTGAATTATAACTGTATTACCAATTACATGTAGATTTGGAGGCTGTGTGTGCAATAAATATGTACATAAACCTTTAAGTACTTTTAACTACTGTTGACAAAACTACAATTTATTTGTTCTGGAAAAAAAGGCATCTGTATTTTCCTTATACATCCAGGAGAAAAATCATTTTGTATACACTAGCCATTTTTTTTACAACTTTGCATTTGAAAGTTCCATTCTTAAATCTATCTAGTAATATGAGGTGCTTCCTTCATGAAGTTCCCAGGAAATCATTTGCAGAAGTAGATTACCAAGTCTTAATGGAATAGCCTTCCTTAGTGGGGTGCTTCTTAGACATCCAGAGGCAAGTGACACATTTCCTTGATTTTATGTATATAGTTTATATGATTAATTCACTTATGTATTTATTTTATAATTGTCCACTTGAAATGAAAAAAAAAACAACTATGAAAGTATAAAATAATGCCTCACTGAATAAAAATATAGACTAAAAATTGGAGTCTGAATAGAGGCCTAGGAAAATCTTCATTCTTGTCCGCTGACTGCAAGGGCAGAAAGGTCTCAAGAGGTGTCTAACTCTGTCAGTAGATAAATCAACCCCAATTTGAAAAAGGACTTTTTTAAACTTAAAAGGTCTCTTTCTATGCCACAATAAATGGTTTGTGGATTATCTAACACTTTAGATTATCTGCACCATTAGTGAGAATAATAAAGAGCTGACTGCATTTTGCATCGAAATAGCACGGTCTATTACACTCATGAATAGTCTGAGACTGAAGCATTGGAAAGTCTTTTTTGCTGCATTTATGCACAACAGTTTAATTGACTGAAGTGTGGTTGATGAGGTTTTGGGGTTGTTTATAAGTGATGATACATCCATCATTTATTCAATAATTAGTTTCAAAATTATCAAAATTTACTGGAGTGAATAATTTTGTAGATATTATGTCAAGAAGCTTTTACTTTATATTCTTAAAGATAATGTAGTGTTATTTCACAAATATTTGTCTTGAGTTTCTCTGTTTCAATTTTCTTGACAAGCTCTAGTTATTGTATCCTGTGTATTTTTTCCAATAGCATCAAAGAAATTATTACAATACCAATAATTGTTAGGAAATGTATTTCAAAAAACATGAAGGCAAAGAGTCTTAGTTACCAGAATTTAAAACTCTGATAGATTGGCAGAAATTCATTTTCTCCAAAAATATTCCAAGTATTTCTGCTTGTGGAAATCATAAAACCTTAAATGAGATTTTTTTCCCTAAACATTACCATATGTCTGGGACTTAAATATCTCTATCAAACTTCTGATAAAGATAAAATTCCTTTGTATTCCTTTCCAGAGCTATTTTTGTTGCTTTTACATGGTCCACAGATTATAGTGATGCTGGAGAAAATGGCATTCTTCACTCACTAAATCAGGCATGAATTTGCAATGGTATTTCATACAGAATGTCTGGCATAGATCATATTATTCCTTCTAATTTTGAAGTTTTAAAAATAACTGTACAGTTTCTTATTTCTTTTAAAGAAAATAACCCAAGTACTGGGAAATCTTGAATTAAAATATTAATTATCATTTCACAATAATATTTAATTAGAAATAGCTTTTGGCACTCTTTTTCGGCATTTACTTGATGTGGACCGCCACCCGCAGGGTCCATGTGTTATGGCTGCAACGAACAAATTCACATGGACTATAGAAGTCCTGTGAAGAAATTGAATGGCATGGCCACTCTCTAAGTGAGAGAGGGCCCCAACCCCTGCCTGGACAGGCTTTTATTGCTTTTCTGGGTACATTACATTGACAATGGTCCTCATTTACTATGAACAGGTTCACGTAAGGTGGTTACCTTTTAGAGATAACAAAGGAGAGGAAGTTGCTAATTACTACAAAGAAAAAGGATATTTGCAAATGTAAAGGAAAAAGAGGTTGAACTGGTTACACTCCATCCTTGGGAGGGTTAGCATAGATTTTAGGAAGTTACTTTAAAGAAATGCAGTAAACATTTGCAAATTCAGGGTGAGGGAGTTTTAGCAAAAAGCAAGCCTCAAGGCAGCGTAAGTACAATGCAGGCCTGATTCCCCACAGGAGAACCTATCTGTGGGCATGGGTCCTGTGTGCCGACCTCACTCCCTGTCAGTTTTCCAAATCAGGGACTGGGCTACCTTCTCCACTAACCCAAGGAACGGTTCCTTTATTTACTCAGTTATACAGGAAATAAGAAAAGCAAAATTTGCCCTAGCCACATGGCTCAGATGGTGGGAACATTGTTCCATGCACCTAAATGTTGCCAGTTCTATCCTCTGTCAGGGCACATCCATAGGTTGTGGGTTCATCCTGGGCTGGGCAGGTTTGGAAGGCAACCAATCAATATTTCTCCTTCTCTCCCTGCATCTCTCACTCTCTAATGTGGAAACATGTCCTCGAATCAGAATAAAAAAATTGATACCACTTTCACTAAAGAGATTTATATAAATAGTTTTAGGCAAATTTTTTTTTCACCAACAAACTGTACTATAAGGGTGGGAGTTTCACCACAACCCCAACAAAGTTTTACAGCCAGAGGTTTTGAGGCTTTATGGCCCCATGCTGGAACCCTGGGTTATGGTCTGTCTCGCTCCCCAATTGCTCTTCCTGGTTTGTCCACATGCAAATGTGGGAACCCCTGGCCCACCAGCACCACTTTCTGCATGTCCTCTCCACGTTGGCTGTCCATCTCAGCCCCTCCTACCAGTCTGGATGAATGTTTCTTCTTTAACTTCTTGGTCACCAGACTTCTATACAGTTTGATTTTCTGACAGTTCTGGTTACTTTTTATTTTTAAATTTGTTGTTGTCCTTCTCTTGCTTGTGTGTGGAGGCAAAGAGTACCTACCTACATCTCCATCTTGGCCAGAGTCTTCTATGATTTATTATCTTACCCAATAAAAATTCTCTCTTAGATTAATTTTAAATAAATCCTAGTATTTATATCACTTAATCCAAAAATATTTTATAATATAAATATTCTTTACATAAACCATTATTATGATATTTGAACATAATTTGTGTCTAAGTTTTCCTACTTAAGTCATACACTTTAATAGTTTATTGGCTTAAATAAAGATTCAAAGAAGTTTCATGCATTTCAACTGATTATATATATATATATATATATATATATATCTTTTAAAGTATAGGTTTAAACTATAGGTTTTCTGTGTGTGCATGTGTGTTACACTTTACATGCTGAATTATTGGGGTCATATGTTTCATGGGACTTCTGAGAGTTGGGTTTTGCTAATCACATCTACAAGCTGCCATTTAACACATCTGACAGGTTTCTCTGCTTTGTGTAAGGTCAATACAATGGTAGATAGACATCAAGACTTTGCTAATTTGACAAGTTCAGTTCAAAGTACTATTCTGATTTTGTAATTTCATCAAACACTGAATATAATTATTTAGACTCATTTTTAACCAAGTGTGGCAAAATTATGATATTTTAATCATATGATTCTGTTTCTCATATACAAAATAACTTAACATCAATAAATTATTTGGTGTTGCCAATTATTTAGTTACTCTGATGTGCCATTTTTGTAGAAAAGGCACAAAAATGTTTTCAGAAATCAAAATCAAGAATTAAGCATTCAGTATCCTCCTGTGGTGACTTTTCCTTTTAGCATCATTATAAAAACATGCATTAGCACACATATTATGCTTCTTAATTTATTGCAGTGATTATTACTATTGATGATCAAATTGTCTGATCTTTGCTCAAAGGAAAGGACCATCTCACTGTGGTTCCTGGATCCTTCTGTTATAATTTAGTACTCTGTAAGTGTTTTCTTCCTTTCTGGAGTGACAAATGATTTCAGCATTATTTTTTTACCTTTTCTGTACCAAATTTGGAATGAGTCTTTTTTAAAAATGAATCTCATGTTCAGAGTATTGATTTATTTTGCATTTAATAGCATAAATGTATGTTAACTTTTAAAATAATCATTATAAGAAAAGAAATAGACTTACAAACTGGTGGAATATTATGAAATAGAAAACATGATTAGTCAACTCAAAATATAATAGGAAGAAAAATAAAACAGAAAGCATCAAACAAATTAGCAGACAAAATAATATCTAAGCAACAAGTTTAAATTTATGACTAATGACAATAACTTTAAATGAAATAAATACCTGTTTTAAAAACACAAATCATTTGAGGCTTGATTTTTAAAATCAAGTCTTTTTCTATTTTCTAGAGATACACCTAAAATCTAAGAACACTGAAACTTTGGTATTAAAAAAGTAGAAGAGAAATAACAATAATAATAGCAAAAGTAAGGTTGTTAGGATATATTACTATTTGTGACAAATAGATATTTAAGCAAAAACACTTTTCTAGAGGTAAAGATAGTCACAATATGACACTTAAAGTAAGAAAGAAAATGTAAAATTATTTAAAAAAATAAAGGTATTTATTGATTAAATTGCAATTAATGGGGCCTTCTGTTACATTTCACATGATTTCAAGAATACATGTAATTTTGTTTTTCTTTATTTTATTCTTCAGTTAGTGTTTATATTTAATATCACTGTGCATTAGTTTCTGCTGTACAGCACATTGGAGCAAGAGGGGAAGATGCAGTGACCAAGAGAGTCATGATGAGGGTTGCTTGGTGCCAGTTGTGTCTCATTTTCTTAACTGGCTGGGTTATGATTTCACGGAATGTTAATGTCATGAAAATGTACTAAGTTATATATGCATGTTTTTTCTGTATGCCTATTAAACTTAAATATATGTTTTACCAGAAAATGTAAGGAATATAAGAACAATTAGGGTGAAATAATCTACATTATATAGTCTTGAAATAATTATGCTCAATCTCACAAAGGCAAATAAGGCCTGCAGCTGCAGAAGGAATCAGAGGATTCAGCACTACTGAGGACAAAGCAAGAAGAATAAGATTTGGGTATATTTATATTACTCTTTTAACTCAGAAGAACAGATTCCTTTATTTCAATTATTATAATTTATTTTTGGTTTCCTGGGGTATGTGTGTGTGTGTATATGTGTGTTGATTTTAACTTGCATTGTGATTTAATCATTGAACTCTTATTTCAACCCAGGCTTTTGGTAATCAGAGGGATTTATATTCTAACTTGGAATTTCTGGGTTGAAATTATATGTTTTAGTATTATTAATACCTGCATTGTACATATGCAAGGTCTGTTTGGAAGTTATCCAGCCATGTAATATGAAAAATAGACACATTTATTGAAGAAGATAAAAGATACAAGAAACATCTAACATAGGACAACAATACCTAAGTCATCTTCAAAGTAGGCACCTTAGGACTTCACACAATCCTCCCAATCACTATCAGCTGTCCCATTATATTTTCCTGAACCTCAGCAACTGCCTGAAATCCCTTCCCTTTCAAAGGTGATTTTAGTTTTGGAAAAGCCAGAAGTCTAGGGCACCAAATCTGGGCTATAGGGGGCTGAGTCACCAAGACAGTTTTATGTTTTGCCAAAAAACTCTGCACAAGACATGATGCATGAGTGGGCATATCATTGTGATGAACCTGCCAATCACCAGTTGCCCATAGCTACAGCCTTCTGAATCATCCAAATAGTTTCTGTAGAGAAATGTTCAAGCCTAATGCAAAATTTGATTCAAACATATTGCTCATTTTTTCAGTCATTGTGAATGCAAGGGCCACACACTACACATGCTCACTCAATGATGTCTAATGCCCGCACTGACTAATACAGTGAAGTTATTATTCCCACTTGAACATTCCATTCCACTCCCCTTAGCTGCCAGGTTATCAATATCACACAAAATGTTCCTGTTATATTAACAATAGCTGGACCTTGTCAGGACAGACCTCATATACATGTGTGTATGCATGCTTGTACACACATAAAGGCAGAAACAGGACTTATGTAGCTGGACATATTTATAAAGCATAACAATGTAGTTATGCTTTGGGAGTGAATAATCAGTCTTGGGTACAAAGGGGCTTTGAATTAATTTAATTAACATACTATTTAGATTAATTTTAGAAACTCTGGATGGAAACAATATATTTCAACGTCACTTCCAGAAATTCCAAAGAAGCATTGATAATGGAGGTGCAATCACATAAAGCTGGGAACACATATACTGAGAGAAGACTAATCTCTCACAGACCAGTTGGCCATAGCCCTGTTGAGTGAATGCTGAATAGGTATGGACAGTCAGTTAATAAAATAAAATGCTAGGATTGTGGTAGTGGTATACTTTTCCCAAATGTTTGAAAAACCATGTGGAATTTTATCATATATTTGAAAATATGCATTCTACTAAATCCACCAAATTCACTCCCAAGTATATAATATACAGGAACTTTTGTATGTATATGCAATGTAAAATAAATAAAAGAATGACCATATTAGTATATTTAGTAATTACAAAACACTGGTAGTAATCCAAATGTGAATCAAGGCCACATTGGACAAAAATCCAAAAAAAATTTTAATATTTTACTGTAATAAGAATGCATACACTTACTGCAAAACTTGAAATAAACTTATAAGTATAATTTTGCTAACATGAACAAAGAAAAACTGCTAGAGCCCTTTATGGTGAGGCTCAGATACTTGGGGCATCATCCCACACAATGAAAGGCTGGCATTTCAACTCCTAGTCAGGGCACATATCTAGGTTGTGGGTTTGATCCCTGGTCAGGGAGCCTACTAGAAGCAAGCAATGGATGTTTCTCTGTCACACCGATGTTTCCCTCTCTTTTTACCTCCCTTTTTCTCTTTCTAATATTAATAAACATTCCAAAAATTAAAAAAGAAAAATAGATATAAATAAATTTTGCATGTCTAGATGAAGATAACATTTTAAAAAACTGTTAGTCAAAAGTGAACTTTTACAAATGGAAACATAAACGATGTTCTTAGATAAGAAGAAACAGCATATGATGTCTATTTCACCTGTATTAATTCTCTAATTCTTCCTGATTTAGTTTTGGAACACTGCATGTTATTAGGAATTTATCTATTTTGTCTAGAGTGTGCATTTTGTTGACATATAGTTGTTCATAATATTTTCCTACAAACCTTTGTATTTCTTTGGTTTCAGTTGCTATTTCTTCTCTTTCATTTCTCATTTTATTTATTTGGGTCCTCTCTGTTTTTTTCTTTTCTTGATAAGTCTGGTTAAAGGTTTGTCAATTTTGTTTATCATTCCAAAGATCCACTTTGATGAAGTTTTGCATTGTTTATTAGACTCTATTTATTTTAGTTCTGCTTTGATCTTTATTATTTTCTTTCATCTACTCATTTTGAGCTTTTCTTTATTGTTATTGTTGTTCTTTCTCAAGTTCCTTTAGGTATAAAGTTAGGTTGTTTATTTGAGCTTTTTCCTTGTTTCCTGAGATAGGAATACAATGCTATGAATATTCCTCTTAGTACTGTTTTGTCTATGTCCCATTGATTTATGAGTCACTGTGTTCTTATTTGTATTTGTTTATTTATTTGAAAGAAATCGAGGTCTTTTGATTTATTTCTTCATCTCATTGTTATCCATTCATTGTTAGCTAACATGTTATTTAGTTTCAATATCTTGTGTGTTTTTCAGGGTTTTTTTTTTTCCTTGTTGATTTCCAGTTTCATGGAATTATGGTGAGAAAAGATGCTTATTAGGATTTAAATCTTTTTAAATTTATTGAGACTTGTTTTGTGTCCTGACATGTGGTTTATCCCTGAAAACATTCCATGTGCACTTGAAAAGAATATATATCTGCTGCTTTGGGCTGAAGTGCTCTGAAGATATCAATGAAATCCATTTAATCTAGTGTGTCATTTAAGCCATTGTTTCCTTATTGTTTTTGTTCTGTCTGGGAGATCTATCCATTGGTGTCAGTAGGGTGTTAAAATTCCTTGCTATGACTGTACTACTGTTGATATCTCCCTTTAAGTCCATCAAAATTTGTTTTAGATATTTAGGTGCTCCTATGTTTGATGCATAAATGTTTATACGGGTTTAACCTCTTGTTGGATTTCTCTTTTTATTATTATTTACAATCTTTCTTTGTCTCTTATTATAGCCTTTGTTTTAAAGTCTACTTTTTTAGATATGAGTATTATGGAGTAACACTTTTAATTTCCTTCAAGAACTTTTTTTGAATTCACAACTTGGCTAACTGGTTCAAGAGGCCTAGCTTCTGGCCTGTCTCAGCTTTCAACATGCTTTCCTTGCAAAGCTTATTTATTTCTAGCTTTTGATTTATTTTTAAATTTTAATTGTTGTTCCAGTACAGTTTTCTCTTTTACTCCCATCTCCTCTCATCCCCCCAGGCCTCCCCACCTAGCTTTTGATTTAAAGTGAGAAATGTGCAACTCTTTTACTTAAATACTTAGAGCTCATTGTCGAGATTGGCTTAATGTTAACATTTTTGTGTCTCAGGGAAGCAGAGAGATTGGGGAATGGCTAACTGATGGAGCAGTCAGAACACTACACAATATTTATTGATTAAATTTTCAGTCTTGTATGGGCATGGTTCATGGCACATGAAAAAATTTCAATAGTAACATCACAGATCACTGATCACAGATAACCATAGTAAATATAATAATAGTGAAGTGTTTGAAATGTTGCAAGAATTACCAAATGTACTCAGAGATATGAAGTGACAATTGCTGATGGAAAAATGGTGCCATTAGACTTGCTCAGTGTAGGGTTGCAACGAACTTTCAACATGTAAAAAATACAGTATCTGCAAACACAATAAAGCAAAGCATAATAAAACTAGGCATGCCTATAAATGATATTCAAACATTTGGTTACTTGTATGGAAAAGATAAATTTGTTTCATACTTCACCACATTATACCTCAGGATAAACTCTAAATAGATCAAAACTTAAAAATATAAAATAATCAAAGTACCAGAAGTAAACACAAGTACATATTTTAGGAAAAAAATAAAAGTTTTGGAACACTTTTGGCATTTTTAAAATACAAAACAAAACCTGGAGTTAATAAGTTAAAGATTGATAAAGTTGACTACATTAAAATTTAAACTGAAAATACTATAATAGCAAATAAAAAGATGCATACTATATTGGAAAATTACTGGTAACTCATCACAGACAAAAAGACTAATGTCTTTTTACAAAGATTTTATTTACTAATTTTTAGAGAAAGGGAGGGAGAAAGAGAGGGAGAGAATCATCAATGAGTGGTTGCCCCTTGTGTGCTCCAAACTGGGACCTGGCCCACAACCCAGGCATGTGCTCTGACTGGAAATGGAGCCAGAGACCTTTTGGTTAGCGGATGCGAGATCACTGACCGGCAGTGACCGTGAAACACTGCGGATGGCTCATCGACACATGAGAAATGAACATACACAGAAACAGGCAATTTTCTATGGAGAAGTAGGGATGGAGTGGCCACCCTCACTAGGGGAGAGCGCTTTGGCCACCGTCTCTGGTGGAAGGCACTTTGGCCACACTCTCTGGGGGAGGGCGCATGTTCTCCTGTCCCAGCAGGCTTTTTATTGGGTTTGTTTGTACAAGAATTCAGGTAAAGCTCATTACTCATTGCAGGGAAGTAAGGATCAAATAACAAGGAACTCTGAGGGCATACTTTGAGTAAGGGTCAAAGAGCTGTAAAACTTTGAGGAACAAACTTACTTCCTCCTTGGACCCTTCTCATTCAATTGAGAGCATTCTAAACAAAGCAGGTTTAACAGGATTTTACATATTCTTTCTTAGACCTGATCACCAGGGGAACCTGCCCTTTCTAGTACAGGGCTGTACCACCCTGTCATTGTTTCAGGCTTAGGTGAAGCAAGGGGAACTAAGGCAACTGAGAAATAAGGATATTTTCTTGCAGATGGAATGAGCACTCAGGCTTTGTCAAAGCCTGGGGGTGAGGGTCCATCTCCCCCTTTTGCTGTAGCCCCCAAAGTCCTTTCTTGGGGGCCTCCCACGTGATTGTGCCTGTCTTAGGTTGTTCCCCCCTTGGGGAATCTTACCCATCATTGGCTAACTGACTAATCATTGGGGTCCAGGCAGGGTGAAGTAAAAGGAGCAGAAGCAGAGCTCCTGCCAGGGGGATAAGTTTTTGTCTCCTTGCTGGCTTATGGTTCCATGGTTGTTCCCTCAGCCTTAACCTAGGCGGGGGGTTACAGCTTCTGAAACCAGGCAGGGCAGTTCCCAACATTGGTTCACAGACCAACACTCAATCCACTGAGCCACACCAGCCAGGGCAAAAGGGCTAATGTCTTGATATACACAGGTCTCAATTAAATGGCAAGTCATGAGTATTCTACTGCTCTGATTCTCTAAGTTACTTTATATAGATTTTTACCTGAATCTTGAATATAAGCCCTTTCTTTAAATTTCAGAACTGAGAAATATACTCTTGATCATATCACTTACCCAGTGAATTATAGTGATTTTCTCCTTCGGCATACCCATGTAAGGCAAATATTTCTTTCGTTATGATTGATATTTGATTTTGAAGAGATTAGTTACATATCTTGCATTGCATGTTATATTGGCCTAGCCTAAAGATGAAAAACACTATATTTGGGATTTATTTTTATTGGAAATTACCATATTTTGGCATGTATAATGCACACCCATGTTTTTGGCACAAACTTTTAGGGAAAAACATCTTTCATTTTAATTTTTTCATCCAATTATTTATTTAATTATATTTAGATACTTGTTTTTTTATTATAAAGGCATTTTAGCATTTATTTTTAATATATTATTGTACTAAAAATTTAATGTAATGAATAATCATAAAAACAAGAACAGATATAACATACAAGAAATTTTTTAAAGAATTAAAAATATTTCTATAGATATGGAATTAGTACTACCCATGTATAAAGCACATCCTTATTTTTCTCTCAAGAATTTGGGCAAAAAAGTGTGCATTACACATGGCAAAATACTGTATATCCTATACTTTTCGAAGGACTTTGCAAACTTTGATCAGGTGCATTTACTTGAGAACTTAAATTAGAAATGTCTAATGCCCAAGGATATCTCTATTCCTACCAGGATTTTGAAAGAAAAAAAAAATAGAATCTGTTAATGTTGAAAAAGTTTCATGTCATTATTTCAGTAAGAATACTACCAACCACTCCAACCGGGACTTTGGATTGATAGTCACATTTTTTATCAGCTTCATATCTTCTTATTTTGCTGATAGAATGCAGTGCAAATGTTTATGTATCAAGTTATGGCTATGAATGAGAATGCATTCAGTCTGTCTTATTACTGTTGCAGCTGCAATGCTGGGAGCAGTCAGCAAGTGCTTTCTAGTAATCACCTCAGTCCTTTCTTGTAGGATACAAGTTCAAATGGCAATCACTTTGAAATTCTAGAGTGAAATGCTGATAAATAGGGGCCTTCACATCATCCTGGCATATCACTTGCCTCTTAGTGTTTGCCTCTTAATTAAAACAACATCTGAAATAATGGAAGGAAGGTGCTGCACATTCTCTAGGAAACAAATGTTTTGGAGAAGCTTCAGTGCCTGTGGTTAGACAAGCATTATTATTTATTAATTTATGGGTTGCAGTGCCCATGTATCAGGTGCTTTATGACAACAGAATCAACAATATAGCCTTGAAAGCAATAAGATATGCTTTCTCTAAACAAACAATAGCAGTAATGCCCTTTTGATTTGATAGAGAAAAACTCTAGAAGCTCTGAGCTTCTCGACAAATACCACATCCAGAATTTTAAATTTTCAGGGAAATTAAATAGTCTGACATGACTTTGGATCAATCATAAGAGATGAAAAATTATAATGCTTTGAGCCACAGTCTAGTTTGGATTAGCACCATTTATTTTAAACCTTACTAGCTACCTTTTTCATATCAGTTTCATAAGTATGTTGAATATTTCTGCTTTATGTAAATGTTCCTGTTATTTTTTACACATTAAATAAATAAAATATATCTATTGTTTAAGTCAGAGTAAAATTTACCTTTACATAAGAGGTAAATAGTGTCCTTTGTCTTACCTTAAAAAAAATTCTTTATGTATTCAGAGTCCACGGAAAAATACAAGTGGCAAAAAAGTTATTCTATTTAAAAAATACTTAATTCAATGAAAAAGAAGTACGTTTACTGTGAAGTTTCTGATGTGGGCCATGGCTCCTGGGGTCCACGTCATTATGGATGAAAATGAGACATTCACAGATTACTGAATCCTGTGGAGGAAAAGGAACGGCAAGACTTTTTTCTCAAGGGGAGCAAAAGACCCAGCCCTTGTTCCAATGAGCTTTTATTGTCTTACTGGGCACAGTACTATAAGGTCATCATTGACTGCACAGGCTCACTTTAGGTGGTTACCTTTTACAGAAAACAAAGGAGCCAATGTTGCTAATCACATCACTGAAGAGGGATATTTGCAAATGAAAAGGCAAAAGTAGTTGGACCAGTTACACTCATCCTTAGAAAGTTTAGCATGGTTTTTAGGAAGTCGCTTTGCAGTAAATGTCCTCAATTCAGGGTGAGGGAGTTTTAGCAAAAAGCAAGACTCATAGCAGCCTAAGTACATTGCAGACCTGATTCCCCACAGGAGAACCTATCTGTGGGTGTGGGTCCTGTTCATCTCCCAGTGGGAGCTGGGTCCATGCCATGCAGAGCGGCCTCCCACGGTTTCTTTAACTCTGTGCAGTAACTCTAGCCAAAGACATTCCGTTCTTTTTGTGATGCATTGGACACGTAATGACTGTTGTCTCCCCAAAGGCCATTGATGATGCTGTGATGTATCTTTACTCCTAAGGCCTTTACAAATGCAATCCAGGTAATAATTGTTTAATGATTTAAAGGAAAAAGAAAAAACAACAGCTCTGTTGACTGCCATTGGAAATAAAAGTACTCTTTTATAATGTAGATTAAAATAAAGTATCTTTTCAAATTTCTTTCAATATTTCTCTTAGTAAAATCATTACAATTGGCATGAGAACAATCTCCATGACATCAAAGTTAGAGACAAGACAATGTCCAGGAGAAGATGGGAATGTGGAAAAATCAAAAACAAAAGAAGCCATGGATACATTGAAATGCCATTACTTGAAAAACATGATGTTAATTAATAAATATAGATTTTTAGAAAGTTTGTTCAAAATATTTTCTAGGTATTTTTTAACAAGCATGAAAAATCAAAATATGCCATCTTGTCAAGTATTAAATTCAAAAGTTGTCTTCAGCCCTGGCTGGCGTAGCTCAGTGGATTGAGCACGGGCTGCGAACCAAAGCATTGCAGGTTCGATTCCCAGTCAGGGCATATGCCTGGGTCGCAGGCCACAGGCCCCAGCAACCACACATTGATGTTTCTCTCTCTCTTTCTCCCTCCCTTCCCTCTCTAAAAAAAATTAAATAAATAAAACCTTAAAAAAAAGGTTGTCTTCAAATGAATGCATAGACAATATATATTCCTGTATTTTACTTTCTGATTTCTGCACCCTGAAAAAGGGTATTTCACGAAAATTGAGAATAGAAATTAAAGTTTTGAAAGCAATAGCAATATAAACTTTTTATTTTTAATTTTTTGTGAGCTTCTTTATTTTAGTCTGATTTTAAAAATGAGTTGGAAAATAAAAACATGATTTATTTCAGTTTTACTTTGTATTTGGTAATAAACCCAATCCTCCTCAGAAAATTAAGTCAATTTTATTTAACAAATATTTGTTGTTTTTTTCCCAACATTTAAGACACACTTCAAGAACTGGGAAGGAGGCTAGTAGGCTGGAAAAACAGTCAGATATGCCATTAACCATTACTTTGAAGCTCATTAAAAAGGGAGAAATAAGTAACAGTTAATAATGCAATAACTAAACTATAGTCTGCTTCCATTGGCATAATCAATGGTGTTAGTTGGACAGTTTCTACTTATAATAACACTTATCTTTATGAAAAGAAATTCCCATACCAAGAAGATAAATCACCTGAAAACAAGTCCTCTGAGGGAATTGGAAAGCAGATCTCTAAAACATGCTCATTTCAAATAGAAAATATCAATTTTACATGAGCCTGAAGAAGTAGAAAGTATATTAAAAGTTTAAAGAAAAAGATAATTTCATCTAAGGTTAAATTCAGAAAAGTAGAAAGTCCATATAGAATTACTTTAAATAGCATTAAAATATTGTTAGAAACTATTGTGCAGGGTCCCCATCAGAACATGTCCTAGGAGTAGCAGGTCTGACTTTTATATGAATAGTTCACTTGCTATCAGTGTAATCCTAAGGAAGCTCCTTAAATATCTAATGATCAACTGTCTTAATAATGGAATACCTTAAATATGGAATAATATCTTTCCCTTTAGAAAGTTGGATGAAGTTTTAATGCAAACTGTTTGGTACATAACAAAATGTGAGGTGAAATTAGATGTAAACTGCTAATTAAGACATTGTGTTTTTCATATCTCCATAAGTCGCAATTTTATAAAAGTAAATTCTGTTGTAACAAAATCAAAGATCTTCATGAATCAACTGCAAGATGGTTTAAAAATGATTGCTTATTTATCAATATGGGATGGAGAACATTAGAGGGGAAAGATCATTTGTAAAAAGAATGGCAAGTGAGGTTCAGTTTTTGTGTTACTGTGTATGATGGATGAGTTAATTCCTCTGACTAATGAGCCAAGTCTTTCTCTTGGCCAGAACTAATGAACTAGGATGTTTTGCAGACTCAATATTGTAAGGTAGCCACTCCTCTGAAATAGACATGGGCCTTGATGACAGCAGTCATATGTTAAATAATGGTCATGGTAAAATAGTCATGAAATCACTCATCATTTTTTAAGGTGTTTGAAAGAATGTGGTAGGAGTGGGTTCATGGATAATATCTAGGAGACAACAGGAAATCACTTAGTTTCATAACATGATTTTTTGTTCTTTTCTAATTATTGGGGATAATCGCAATTAAAAGCTGAATGCAACTTGACAATATATTTTATACAATTTCATTATGTATTCAACAGCTTTTGTTCAATCTTTACTTTTATCACCTCAGGCAATAATGTAATGGAAACAATATCATAGGGGATGCTCTTCTATATGAAGAAGAAAGTAGGATAGAATAACCCCGAGTGATAAAAGAAGTCTCTGACAAATATGAAATGGGGAGGAATATCAGTATATCTGATGAATGATACACAGTTTGAATGTTAAACTTGATTCACACACTTTTCCTAGCTCTTTCAGGGGATATTTCAACATCAAAGACACTCAGACTGTGCATATCCCTTCTGTTAGTATTGTATTCCATTATATATGCACAATCCATCAACTACAGGCCTTTCAAAGACGGGAATAGCCAAAGAGGATGAGCAATGTTATCGTGCTATAAAACATTTCCTAACTATTACTTATTTATACAGTCCAATGTTTCAAAAAAATAGTGTCTGCTTTAAATTGTGCCTGAACTCTCATGTCAAGTTCCAAAAGTCCTCCTATGTATTAGAATTTAGAACCATATGGCAGCTGGTCAAAAAAAAATCATAGAGAATTTAGTACAGTCAGTTAAGGTCAGTGATTTGTTTAGAGCAAGCATTCTCCGTATTCATTTTCAGCGTATGTAAATACCCATCCCATAACTGAAAAAGGAAGATCTACTTAATAAACACAGAACTTGCTGTGCGCCAGGTTTTCTTAATCATTTTTTATTAACAGTAACTCATGTAGTAATCATAAAAAACACCCTTAATAAAAATTAAGGTAGGTGCAATTATTATGCCCATTTTTCACATGAGAAAATAAGATACTCACAGAAGTTTAGAAATTTGCCAAATTACACAGCTGAAAGTGGCTGATCTGAGTTACAAATCACACAGGCAGGGGACTTCCAGTCAAAGTGGCAGCACAGGTAAACATGGCTCACCTCCTTGTAAACCACATGGAAATTACAACTAAATTATAGGACAGTCATCACTCAGAACCTTCAGAAACCGACTTAAATAGAAGTCTGACAACTACAGAATTAAAGAAAAAACATCCATCCAGCCTGGTAGAAGGGGCAGAAATGTGGAACAGGCTGGTCTCACATCCATGTGTGGAGGATAAAAATTCAGGAAGGATAATATGTGAGAGAGGAGTCCCAGCTCCACACCAGGCTCCCAATCCTGGAGTCCCACGGCCAGAAAGATTAAGTCTTCATAACTTTTGTCTGCAACAACAAGTGGGGATTGAATCAGTAGAAGAAACTTCTGGAGTCCCAAGCAGTTCTTAAAGAACCCACACACAGATTTACTCAGACACTCCCTCTGAGATCTAGCACTAGCTTAGCAACTGGAGAGTCATTAATAGCATACAGGGAGGAACTAAAGTGTTTGACATCAAGGAAAAATTGGCGGACAGTTTTCACAGTCAGAAAGTTGGGCAGAGGGCATTCTTCATTTTCTGAACCTTCCCCTGACAGAGCCACAGAGCCAGCAGATGTGCCATATCTGAGACTCCATCAATATGGCTAACACCGTTTCCCTCACCCTGGAGATCCCCTGAGACTCCTTCCCACACAACTTATGGGCCCACCCACTGCTTTTCTACATGAATAGCTCATCTTGGCTCATGCTTCACAACTTCCTGAATCGTTTCAAAATGGCAACAGTCAGCCCCCAGACTATATCTCTTGCTAAGTGGTCCTGAGCCAGGCAGTAGCAGCAGCCAGCTTGGATTCACAGCTTGGCTTTGCCTGGGAATATGTCCAGCACAAGTAGCAGTCATCTCAGAGGAATTATAGCTCAGGTAGGGTGACCCCAGGCAGAAAACTGGTGGGGGTTGACCTCAGCCTGCATCACCCTCAAAATCCCAGAGCCTGTGCACTGTTGATACCATCACTCTGCCCATGCACAGCTGATCCTCCACAGAGGGTGGAGGTTGGTGGTCAGTGGTCACAGCCAGTCCTTGAAACTGACTGGCCTGGGTAAATCCATCCCATTGACCTGCCAACGGTAATCGAGACTCAACTACAAGACGAGCGTGTACTCAGCCCATATGAAGGTTGCACCTGGAGTACCCATCTTGGGTGATAGGGGAGGATGTCTACAGGGCACCTACTATATTAGGTCATGCTACCAAAACAGGGAGTCATAGCAGCTCTACCTAATACAAAGAAGCAAACACATGGAGGCTGCCAAAATGAGACAAAGAAACATGGCCCAAATGAAAGAACAGATCAGAACTCCAGAAAAAGAACTAAACAAAATGGAGATACGCAGTCTATCAGATGCAGAGTTCAAAACACTGATTATTAGGATGTTCAAAGAACTCACTGGGTACCTAAACAGCATAAAAAAGACCCATAAGAAATGAAGGATTCACTAATTGAAATAAAGAAAGATTTGCAGGGAAACAACAGTAGAGTGAATGAAGGTGAGAATCAAGCCAATGATTTGGAACATAAGGAAATAAAAAAATAGAACAACAAGAAAAAAGTGGAAAAAACAAGGATAGTATAAGCAACCTGTGTGACAACTTCAAGAGGTCCAACATTTGCATCATTGGGGTCCCCAAAGAAGAAGAGAAAGAGCAAGACATTGGAAATCTATTTAAAAAGAATAATGAAATAAAACTCCCCTAATCTGGTGAAGAAGATAGACTTGCAAATCCAGGAAGCACAGAGAGTCCCAAACCAGGTGGATGCATAGACATATCATAATAAAAATGCCAAAGGTTAAAGATAAAGAGCGAATCTTAAAAGCAGCAAGAGGAAAGAAGTTAGTTCCCATAAGACTGTCAGATGATTTCTCAAAAGAGACTTTGCAGAGTAAAAGGGATTGGCAAAATATATTGGCAAAAAGGGAAAATCAGACACCTATAGCCAAGATTGCTGTACCCAGCAAAGACATCATTTAGAAGCAAATGGCAGATAAAGAGCTTCCCAGAGAAGAAAAAACTAAAGGAGTTCATCATCATCAAACCATTATTATATGAAATGTTAAAGGGATTTATTTAAGAAAAATAGATGGTCAGTACCATGAACAATAAAATGGTAATAAATACATATCTATCAGTAATTTAATCTAAAAAAGCAAACCAAGCAAAAAAGAAGAACAGAGACAGAACCTTAGATATGGAGAAGGTTTTGATGGTTGCCAGATGTGAAGGGGTTTTGAGGGGATGGATGAAGACTTGAGGGGATTGAGAAGTACAAATAGGAAGTTACAGAATAGTCATGGGAATGTAAACTATACCATAGGAAAGGGAGTCGCCAAAAAACATACGCATGACCTATGGACATGAGCAATGGTGTGGATTTCCTGAGGGAGTGGGGGGTGCTTGCTGGGTGGAGAGGGTAAAGGAACAAAATTGGGACAATTGTAATGGCATATTCAATAAAATATAATTAAAAATAAAATAATAAATGCAGTGACAAAAAATCATGACAGTGGGTTTCAAAGTCATTGCTTTTAACCAGAAGGCTTTTCTGTGTCTTCATGAGCCTAATAATATCCTAGTGCAATGAAGTACTAATTGAACCACTGATTACAACCCCAGTTGTATCATTTATCAGAAATTACCCAGTTTCTACATGTATGAAATGAAGATGGCATTGATGTAATTTACAAGTTATGGGAATAATTGGGATAATACCAAAACTCTGGGTTTTGTTTCCTCCTTTTTCTCCAGTTTTGGAAGAATGGTGGTTGGGGAAGGAAAAGGTTATATCTGAGTAAAAACCTAACTTGTCATTTAGATCATGTTTTATTCCATGGCTAGACATGCAATTTTTTAATTTATTTTTTATTGTTGTTCAAGTATATTTGTCTCCATTTTCATCCCAACACACCCCCGCCCCTCCCATCCCTGCCCCCCACTCTCGAATCCACCTCTTTTGGCTTTGTCCATGTGTCTTTCATACATGTTCCTTGATGTCCCTCCATTATCCCCTCTCTTTCCTCCTCTCTATTACTGTCAGATTATTCTTTATTTCAATGTCTCTGGTTGTATTTTGCTTGCTTGTTTGTTTTGTTGATAAAGGTTCCACTATAGATGAGATCATATGGCATTTCTCTTTCACCTCTTGGCTTGTTTCACTTAGCATAATGCACTCCAGATTCATCCATGTTGTCCTGAAGGGTAAGAGCTCACTCTTTCTTTCTGCTGTGTAGTATTCCACTGTGTAAACGTATTATAGTTTTGGGATCTACTCATTTGCTGAAGGGCACTTAGGTTGCTTCCAGCATTTAGCCATTGTGAATTGTGCTGCTATGAACATTGGGGTGCATAGGTTCTTCTAACTTGATGTTTCAGGGTCCTTAGGGTATAATCCCAACAGTTGTATTGCTGAGTTAAAAGGCAGTTCCATTTTTAGTTTTCTGAGGAAATTCCATACTGTTTTACACAGTGGCTGCACCAGTCTGCATTCCCACCAACAGTGCACTGGGGTTCCCTTTTCTCCACAACCTCTCCAATGCTTGTTGTTTGTTGCTTTGTTTATGATGGCCATTCTGACCAGTGTGAAGTGATACCTCATTGAGGTTTTTTTAATGTTCTTTTTCACTAAGATTATCAAATATTTTCCTTAACTTGATAATTCACAATATAATGAGCTTGCAAATATTTCAGAGTTGACAAAATAGCATTATTCTAGTTTCTATCACTTGAATTCAATACAATAAATAAGAATCTATGAAGAACACTGTTTTATTTTTTCAATGTCCTCCTAAAAAAGCTGAAGAAGGACAGTCTACATTTTTTCCCTATGGGCATTTTTCCCTACTTAAGTGGTCAAGGTACTGATTTTCTCACCTTTTTCAGGTCTGTCAGGAAGCCTTCAGCTCTGCCATTCCTGAACAAATGGGAGAGTGTCTTGCACTTTCCATATCCTTGCCAGTTGTCTTTCTGTTTTTTGTTTCATCTCAAGATTTCTCTGTTTTTTTTTTTTTTTTCAGTAATCAATGAATCTCTGTCATTACTGAGAAAGGACCGGAAAACGCTGTCTTTTCATTTTTTATCTGTTTTTTCTTGGCTTTCTGGACCAATTCTCACTTGATTGTACATTCTCTACTATTGATTTAGCATTGTGTTTTTTTTCTTTTAATAAACGCGATTTTTCAAGCTGCTTTTTAAAATCAAAAACATGTTGCACTAACTTATCTCAATCATAACCTGAAATTTAAATAATTTATCTCATACTTACATGAAAGATAGCCTTCTTTACACGTTCTTCCTCCGACTTGTTATGTTTCCTATCACTATTCATTTATTTTATTGATGCATTTTCTTCATTGTTTCTTAAAGGGAATATATTCTTCTTCTTTGATAATATATTATGACAATTTATGCTGTTGTTTGTTTTATTGATTTGTGTATTTCTTCTTTCATTTTCAATTGGATAGTTTTAAAAAATTATATTCTTACATTCTCCAATTCTATAGGTAATATTCTTTTTCAAGAAATACTAACTTGCACCCTGGCTGGTGTAGCTCAGTGGATTGAGTGCAGGCTGCGAACCAAAGCATCGCAGGTTTGATTCCCAGTCAGGGCACATGCCTGGGTTGCAGGCCACAGCCCCCAGCAACCACACATTGATGTTTCTCTCTCTCTCTTTCTCCCTACCTTCCCTTCCCTCTCTAAAAATAAAATAAATAAAATCTTAAAAAAAAAACAATCCTTGATAAAAAAAAAAAAGAAATACTAATTTGCCGTGACTGGTGTGGCTCAGTGGATTGAGTGTCGCTCTATGAATCAAAAGGTCACCAGGTTCATTCCCAGTGAGGGCACATGCATGGGTTGCAGGCCAGGTCCCCAGTTGGGTGTGTGAGAGGCAACAAATTGATGTTTCTCTTGCACATTGATATTTCCCTCCCACTTTTCTTCCCTCATTTCCCCACTCTCTGAAGAAAAGAAAAATAGAAATACTAACTCAGTTTATTTATTTTTTACCAGCTCTGTCCTATTTGTGATAATTCTCTATTCTTTATGTAAACCACATTGGTATGAAGATTGCCTGAATCTTTTGTAAATTTGCACATCCTCTTGTTGTTAACCTTAAAAATATCATATTTGTAACCATTTTGTGAATATATATGTTCACACACACATTGCAAATTAATACCGTTATTAATCTCAAAATTTATATTTGATTACCACTGTGATCTTAAAATTAATAGTTTTGAATGATACAATCCTCCCTCACTTTTTGGTGTGCCTAATTTGCATTTATTTTCTACTGTAAATTTTCTAGCATTTTTTACTAACTTGCATGTGAAATATTCATATATACAGTTTTATAAGTACAAAAATTATCATGAAATCAAATGTAATGCACCTGGCAATTGCCACCTCACAACTAAATCTCAGCCAACTAGATATATACACCCATTCTAGTCATGTATTAGCTACACATTTTATACACTTTTAAGGTTCTACTTATTATAAAGTTATTAATCAGTGATGGGCAAGTGTCTTTGGAGAAGGTCAGGCATATATGGTTTTCCATGTCAGAAAATCACATAATGAGATTTAACTACAATTCTGTAATTATTCATGTTTACAGTGATGTTAATATGTGACTGTCCTGTCTTTTAAAAATAAAACATTGGGAGTGATAATGGTTTAAAATTTATTTTAATTGAATTTATTGGGTGACACTGGTTAACAAATATATACAGGTTTCAGGGGAACAATTCAATAACACATCATCTCTGGCTCTGTAAAATTCAACTATTTTATAACATTGTGTGGCTTATTTTTTAGACTTCATAATTTAGTTATTAAAGGAGGTAGCACAGCTGTGAAAATAGCCTCTCTGGGAGTACTGTGAAAATTTTGTTGAAATGAAGAAAATAAATGCATTTAAGTGACCAGGGAATTTATGACTGCTCATTTTCTGTAAAAACAAAACAAAACAAAACAAAACAAAACAAAACAAAAACCAAAAAAAAAAAAAAACCCTATTTTTCTTTCTGTAATGTAGATGTTTCCTCCTTAGACACTACAATTGTGTTAGTTAATTGTGGCCTCTGAAGTGTGATTTGATCCTTTGATGAGTGCCTGCTTTGTAAAAAAAAAAAAAGAATAAAATCTTATTATATTTTAGAACAAACAAACCTTAAGGTAGACAAACCTAATCATGACTTGGTCATCTGAAAAATTTATACTTTTAATTAACAGGCTTTAATTTCTTTTCCACCAGAGCTTCAAAAGGCAGCTAGTTACTCTTCAGGTAGTTTTTCCTTACCAATTTTTAAATTAGTAAGCACATTTTTTTAGAAGTATGTAGTAAATTTCCTTCTTATTTATATGTTTCTTTTCATCTATTCTGGAATTTGGGAGATGTAATCACAAAAACAAACTCAACATCAAATTAACCATGACAGTAAGCCCCTCGATCACTCATTTTATGTTAAGTCTCTAAGTGCAGACATTACACATGCAATCGAAATTTAAAAGTATCCGCTCTTCTGAAACGGCAGTTTTTGAATACTGTCATTTTTTCCCTTATCTTAATCCTCAATGACTTGTCTCATCCTTCGTGATTAGAATAGAAAATAATCTATTGGTCATGCAATTTTTAAATGACGTTATTAGTGGAACAATAATCTGAATTAATCATTTTTATAATTCTCATTTTCCTAGTGTCTCTATACTGTTGCAAGCAATGGCATAGGGAATTCTGGAATAGAACATTTACTGAAAACATCAAACAGATTAAAGGAGTATATCTACAGAGTTATAACTTGCAGTATGAGTGAGAGAGAAGGTGAATAAAGTGGTAAGCATAACACAGAGAAAAAATACTGTTGGAGTTAATAAGTAATTTACAGGTAGTATAGTGTTATCTGAATGATATAACATTTCATAGAGAAAATACAGAAATATAAAAAACTGAATAATTTTTGAAGTTTATTAAATCAGTTAATAAAGTGTATTCAAAGAAAAAGACACATTTTGGGGTGGGTACACTATACCCTCATCCCCTACTTTTGTATAGCCTGTAGGTTAAAAATATCTGTATTTTTAAATAGTTTAAAAGGAGAATTATTTCATCACATGTGAAAATGATATAAAATTTAAATCAGTTGACCACATATATTTGGGCTCAGTTCTGGACTCTCATTTCTATATGTGTATGTTTATACTACCACTAGTATCATACTGTTTTGATTACTACAGTTTAATAGTAAGTTTATGATACTGAGTGTATGAGTTCTGCAATTCTTTTTTTTCAGTCTTGTTTTGGCTGGGCCCCTTGTGTTTCTTCATAAATGTGATTGGCTTTTCCATTTCTGATGCAGTTTGCTTATGCTAGGGTGGGCAATAGGGGATAAATAGGGACAGCATTATGTGTTTTAATCTAACTACATGTAAACACAAGCACTCATAAATGCTTCTTCTGAATGTAAGTTTATACACCTAGTTGATAAATATGTAATATCCAACAAATCTCCGCATGAGCTTGTTCCCAGACAGTTTGTATTCTATGCTAGAAACACTTCTCTAGAGAATCTGATGGAATTTGAAATCTTTTTCTGCACAACATAGTATTCTAAACAACATAGTGTTCCCTCTCTCTTGTGTGCATTTTTGGTATTTAAAAAAATCAAAGTATCTTTCTTTCCTTATTGTCATGCATAGTGCTTAGAGTTATATCCTCTGAATGGATGGATTGAGAGGGGGCCGGTAATGTGCAGGGGAGAAGAGTAGGAATGATTTTTATCTCTTAAGCCATAATTCCCATATCTGGGAGACAGTCTTTAAAATCTTATATCTTGTATTTCAATACTGACAGTGAATATGATACAAAGTGCTTCTTTCTTTGAGATAGTTCAATTTTGTTTCAGAGGATGAGAATATGATAGTCTGCTTAAGAAAGTGCTTCTTTGATGATGCAATTAAGAAGTTTCTTCATATGGACTATGCTTTTCACTTCTTTTTCATCTGCAATGTAGGTGGCAGTATTTTCTTTTAATAAAAGAAATATGTTTATGTTATTTTCATGAGCAGTCTGGGGATAGTATACCATACATGCATAGATTGCTGACATATTAAAAGAACATAAATATTTTTTTTTGTTATTTGTTTTTGAGGACAGAAAGCAACATAGGAAACATGAATATTTTTTTTAAGCTAGTTATTCAATGTTGCAAAAATGTTAATATGGTTGAAAAAACATGGATTAATTTAATTTATGTTGATTTATAACATTTTATGCTGTTGAAAATTAAAGTTACAAATCATTAAAGGACATCAATGGGACTCAGAAATCTCTTTATCCGATGAAACTCAGAAAGCAGAAAGGAGAGATTATTTCTTTTATTTCATTCCAAGTAATTAGCACTTTAAGAAGCTGAAATTAGAGTAGGTAAGAAGAAAGAGGTTGGCTTACATATTAGTGAGAAAAATATCTGATCTAAAAGTACATGTTAGAGAAGTGACAAAGTGATGGTTTGGAGAATTATGTTCTTGCTCTTTTTGTTGACACAGATAAGAAGTATAATCAAGATAAAGTCATGGTATTCCATTAGATAAGATTATTCTATCACTCAAAATACCTGTTTTTTTTCCTATACTTCATTATAAGTAATTTTCTTCTTAAATTATATTACAAAAGTTATTTTATTCAGTTATTCTATTTAATGTTACAAATCTGCTTTATTATGTTATAAATTTAAATATTTCAATTCATCCTTGTGATGATTGCTTATAATTGAATTGCCCAATACTAGTTTTTGGTATAAAAATGATGTCAAGCATTATATGCTCCTGTTCCTTAAATGAACATAATTAAAGAATAAACCTAGGTGTAAAATTCTTATCCTCCTAAAGACTCCACAGACTGATCTTGTATCTTGCTTATATTTCTTTTAAATATGAGATTGTATTATATTTTGCAATAAAGGGAAGAGTTGACAAAAGAATAATAGCTAAGGAAAAATCCAATTTTTTACTCATCTTTTTGAATAAAGTACCAATTGATTGGAAAATATGTTTTGATCTTCTCCCCTTTCCCTGCACTCAGGAAGCTAAGAAATGCTTGAACAAGAAGCATATATATAGAATTATCAGTGACCACTGCTTATAAGGAGTAGGTAAATCCTCATAAACAAAAAATCCGCAGTAGTCAACATACTGTTGTCCGTGTCCATGAGTCCTTTTGCCTTTTTGCTCAATTCCACCATACCCCCCCACGCCCTTCCACCACACTAGCTGTCATCTGCTCTCCATCTACGACTCTGTCTCTGCTTTGCTAGTTAGTTCAGTTTGTTCATTAGATTCCACATATGAGTGAAATCATATGGCATTTGTCTTTCTCTGACTGGCTTCACTTAGGATAATGTTCTCCAGGTCCATTCATACTGTCACAAAGGGTAAAATTTTCTTATTTTTTTATGGCCAAGTAGTATTTTATTATGTAAATGTCCCATAGTTGTTTTATTCACTCATCTGTTGATGAACACTTGGGCTGCTTCCATATCTTGGCAGTTATAAATAACATTGAAATGAACATAGGCGTGTTTATGTTCTTTCAAATTAGTGTTTTGGGTTCCTTCAAATATATTCCCAGAAGTGGGATCCCTGGGTTAAAAGACAGATCCATTTATAAATTTTTGAGGTATTTCCACACTGCTTATCCACAGTGGTTGCATCAACCTGCATCCTCACCAACAGTGTAAAAGGGTTCCCCTTTCTCCACATGCTCACCAACACTTGTCTGTTGATTTATTGATTATACTCATTCTAACAGGTGTGAGATGACATCTCATTGTGGTTTTAATTTAGTGATGCTGAGCATCTTTTCATATGACTATTTGCTTCTTGTATGTCCTCTTTGGATAAGTGTTCATTCAGGCCCTTTGTCCATCTTTTAAATTGGCATATTCTTTTGCTGTTGAGTTTTGTAAGTTCTTTATAAATTTTGGATAATGCCTTATTAGATGTATTGCAGAGTATGTTTTCCCATTCCTTGGGTTGTCTTTTGATTCTTTGGTGGTCTCCTTTGATGAGCAAAAATTTTTAGTTTGATATATTCCCATTTGCTCATTTTTTTGTTTATTTCCCCTGCTTTCAGAGATGTATCAGATGTAATATTGCTAGAAGCAATATTCACATTTTACTGTCTATATTTTCTTATAGGATTTTTATGGTTTTGACTTTAGTATTTAAGTCTTTAATCCATTTTGAATTATGTCTTGTATGTTGGTCTAGTTTCATTTTTCTGCACATACCTATCCAGTTTTCCCAACACCATGTTGAGTAAACTATCTCTACCCATTGTATGTGTTTACTTCTTCTTTTGAATATTAATTATCTATAAAGTTGAGGGTTTATTTCTGATTCTGTACCCTCTTACATTGATCTATGTGTCTGTTTGTATGCCAGTCCCATGCTGTTTTGATTACAATGATCTTAAAGTATAGTTTGAAATTAGTAGCATAATCCCTCCAATTTTGTCTTCTTTCTCAAGATTGCCATTGCTGTTTGGGGCCTTTCATGGTTTCATATAAGTTTTTGAAATATTGTTTCTAGTTCTGTGAAATATTTCATTGTTATTTTGGTAGGTATTGCATTGAATCTATAGATTGCTTTGGGAAGCATAGACATTTTAATATTAATTCTTCTTATCCATGAACATGATATGTGCTTCCACTAATTTGTATCTTCTTACATTTCTTTCTTCAGTGTCTTATAATTTTCTGAATACAGATCTTTTATATCCTTGGTTCAATTTATTCCTAGATATTTTCTTTTTTTGAAGCAATTGTGAATGGATTTGTTTCCTTAATTTCCCCTTCTGTTAGTGCATTATAGACATATAAAAATGCAACTGATTTCTGAATATTAATTTTGTGTTTTGTTGGTGTCAGTTGTTATTCTCTTCTTTCATTTGTTTTATTTATTTGGATCCTTTCTTATCTTCTTGATAGATCTGGTTAAAATTTTGTCAATCTCATTTATCTTTTCAATGAATCTGCTCTTGGACTCAATAGTTTGTTGTATCATATTTTTAGACTACCTCATTTGTTTTTGCTCTGATATCTAAATTTTTCTTTCTTCTGCTCACATTAGGCCTTGTGTGTTTTTCTTTTTCAAGTTCCTTTAAGTGGAAAGTTAGTTGTCTATTTTTTTTTTTTTTTTTTGAGAGGGACAGATAGGCTTGTAATGCTATGAATTTCCCTCTTAGGATTGTTTTCCAAGTGTCTGACAGATTCTGGATGGTTGTGTTCTCATTTTCATTTGTTTCAAGGTATTCTTTGATTTCTTCCTTAATCTCCTTGTAGACCTATTCATTGTTTAATAACATGTTATTTAGTTTTGGTATCTTTGTGTATTTTTCAGTGTTCCTGTGATTGAGTCTTAGTTTTATAGCATGTGTTCAGAGAAAATTAATATGATTTCAATCTTCTTAAATTTATTAAGTCTTGTTTTGTGTCCTAACATGTAGTCTATCATAGAAAATGTTCCATGTGCACTTGGAAAGTACATATACTCTACTTTGGGGTGAAATGCTCAGAAGATATCAAGTAAATGCGTTTGATCTAGTATGTCTTGTTTAATGCCGCTTTCTCTTTTTTGATTTTCTCTCTGGAAGATCTAAGTCAAAGAGATGTTAAAATCCCAGACAATGACTGTATATCTGTCAATCTCTCCCTTTAAGTCCATCAAGATTTACTTTACATATTTATGTGCTCGTATGTTGGGTACATAAATGTTTACTAGGGTTATATCCTCCTGTTGGATTGTCCCCTTTATCATTATGTAGTGCCTTTCTATATCTCTTATTATAGCCTTGGTTTTAAAGTCTATTTTATCAGATGTAAGTATTGCTAGCCCAGCTTAATTTTTCCTTTCAATTTGCATGAAATATATTTTCCATCCCTTTACTTTTAGTCTGTCTGTATCTTTCAATCTGAGGCATGTCTGTGGGAGACAGAATATATATGTCTTGTTTTCTTAGCCATTTAACTGCCCTGTGTGTTTTGGTTGAAGCATTTAAGCCATTTACATTTAAGATGATTATTGATAAATATGTATTTACTGCCATTTATTTTAAAACTATTTTCTCCTTCTCCTCCTCCCCCTCCTCTTCCTCCTCCCCCTCCTCCTCCTCCTCCTCCTCCTCCTTCTTCTTCTTCTTCTTCTTCTTCTTCTTCTTCTTCCTTCCTCCTCCTCCTCCTCCTTCTCCTCTTCTTCTTCTTCTTCTTCTTCTTCTTCTTCTTCTTCTTCTTCTTTTCTGCTTCTGCTTCAACAAGCTCTTTAACATTTGTTGCAGTACTGGTTTGTTATTAACAACCTCTTTTAGCTTTTTCTTGTCCAGGAAGTTTATTATTTCTCTTTCAATTTTAAATGATATCCTTGCTGGGTAAAGCAGTCTTGGTTATAGGTCCTTGCTTTTCATCTCCTTGAATATTTCATACCAGTCCCTCCTGGCCTGAAATTATTCTGTTGAGAAACCTGATGGCAGTGTAATTGTGGCTCACTTGTAAGAAACTACTGCTTTTTTCTTGTGGCTTTTTGATGCAGACTCTGGCCTGCAGTGTCTGTGTCATTATGGATGAAATGAGACATTCACACAGACTACTGAGTCTGGTGGAGGAAAAGGGACAGCATGGCTTTTCTCTCAAGGGGAGCAAAAGCCTTGGCTCTTGCCGTGACCAGGCTTTATTGGGTTTCTTGGCACAGTATGTGATGGTCCTCATTTACTATGCACAGGTTCACTTTAGGTGGTTACCTTTTACAGAAAACAAAGGAGTCAATGTTGCTAATCACATCACAGAAGAGGGATATTTGCAAATGAAAAGGCATAAGTGGTTGAACCAGTTACACTCATCCTTGGAAGGTTTAGCATGGATTTTAGGAAGTTACTTCGCAGTAAATGTTCTCAATTCAGGGTGAGGGAGTTTTTTAGCAAGAGCAAGACTCAAAGCAGCTTAGGCACATTGCAGGCCTGATTCCCCACAGGAGAACCTATCTGTGGGCATGGGTCCTGTGCATCTCCCAGTGGGAGCTGGGCCCATGCCACACAGAATGGTCTCCTACAGTTTTTAAGATTCTATCCTTGTCTTTTAACCTTGGTATTCTAATTATGATGTGTCTGGGCATAGACTTCTTTGGGTACAGATTGTCTGGGACTCTCTAAACTTCCTGGACTTATATGGCTTTTTCTTTAACCACATAAAAGAAATTTATAGTCATCATTTCTTCAAGTAAGTTCTTGATCCCTTTCTTTCTTTTCTCTTTCTGATATTCCCATGATGCAGATATTGTTATCCTTCATGTCGTCTCAAAGGTTTCTTAAGCTCTCCTTATTCTTTTATTTTTTTTGTTTGGGTGTTTTTTTCTACCTTATCTTTCAAATTGCTGATTTGAATCTCTGCTTTATTTGATGTACTATTTATTACTTTCAGTGTATTATTTATTTCAGATATTACATTCTTTATTTTTGGCTAGTCATTTTTTATTGGTTAAATGTCTCTTTCCAGGTTGTTGAGTGTCCTATAATCATTGTTCTAAATTCTATATGTGATGAATTGCTTGCCTCCCTTCCATTTAGTTTTGCTTCTAGAAGATACGTTTGTTCTTTCTTTTGTGGTCTGTTTCATTTTCTTCCCATTTATATTGCTTCTTTGTGTTTGTTTTTATTTATTAGGTACATCTTCAAAGAGTCTAGTGCAGCCCTATATTAGATGCTGCCTGTGACTTTCCCTGGACAATCTTTTGGAGATCCACAGCTTGTGGCTTCCTCTTCAGGGCCTGTTTGTGTGCAGAAAGAAGTAGGCTGCACAACAAAGCTGGCTTTTACCAGCACTAGGCCTGGGGAAGGATCAGCTAAAGCCCCAGAGCTCCTAGAGATATGCTTTAGTTCTTAAACTTAATCACTTATATAGCCTCAGTCAGTACTGAGTAGCTCTACTTAAGTTCCACACAGTACACAGGGTAATTCCTGCAGGCAGGGCTATTGCTTCCTCTCAGGCTGATGCCACTTGGAGGAGAGTGCTCTGCCTGAGAAAGGTGGCTCTGCATTGTGGGGAATGACTCAGCACAGGGATCCTGGTGATTGTCCCTTCACTTCTCTCCCCAGAGCCACCAACCCAAGACTTTCTTTAAGTGTTTCTAGTCCACTCAACCTTCTAACTGCTGGGGTTCGGGGAAATTGGCTACATATGGAATTTTGTGTGTTAGCCCTTTAAGAGGCTTTCTGCGTCTCCAGCTGTCTCTCTCTGGCAGATAGAATCCCCACTACTTCTCACAATTGGATATTATCTGGGTTCTTTTAGTGGCTCTGGTACTATAGGCTGGGGAGCCCAGTGTGGTTTTTAGACCCAACACTTGTCAGGGGGAACCCACCCTGGCCATTGAAACTTCAGTCTCCCTCTGGAAACTTCAGTTTCCACCCATGGTAGCCCAGTCAGCTGTCTTGTGCCTCCTCCACACTCCCTACTAGTCACATTTTGGTGAAGTGGTTTCTTCTGTCTGTTCTTGGTTATAAGGCTTCTCTCCAGGTAGCAGTCAGTTGCTTATTCAGGATGATTTCTCTTGAAACTAAACAATTTAGTTTTAATTCCAGTTTGGTCCTAGGAGAAGGTTTGTGCAGCTTCCACTTAAGACTTCAGCATCTTGAATATCCCCAATAAATGTGAATCTGTGTCTTGTTAATTTCTTTAAAACTGTTTCTCTATTAAGTGTGATGCTTGGATAAATTTTAGAAAATGACTTTCATCTGTTTAAAGAAATTCTTTTGTGTTTTTGGTGTATTAATATATATTTTCATGAAAGAGAGTAAGGACTTAACAAGTTTTACATCTTTGAAAGGTTTTAGACTTTAATTGGTTAACATATTGTTCACAAATTCAAATTTTCCATTTTGAGTCATTCATGCAATCATGGGATTGATTCTAGTTGGTAATAATAGTTCTTTTTTTTCTTCTTTATCATCTTTCTCTCACTGATGATAACATGACAAGGTTACATGACATTATATTTTTGCATTTGAAATGATCTCCCATAAGCCTGTTGGGAACCGCCCTGCTTGGTTTCAGGAGCTATAACCCCCCATGGCTAAGGCTAAGTGGGAGATCTTCAGACTAGGAGACACTAAGGAGACAAGCTTTATCTCCCTGGCAGGAGCTCTGCCTGGTCCTTGCCTGGGCCCCATTCCTTGGTTGGTTAGCCAATAAAGGATAATATTCCTCAGAGGAGGATGGATGTAAGACAGGCGTGATCATGTGGGAAGGCCCAGGGGGCTGTGGAAAAGAGGGGGTGATCAACACTTGCCCCTCAGCTTTGACAAAGCCTGAGTCCTCACTCGGCCTGTGAGGCATCCAAATCTCCTGGCTGCCTTTGTCTCCTCTGCCCAACTCAAGTCTGTGACAATAAACACGGGGTGGTGCAATCCACACTGGGGACAGCAGACTTCCTGGGATGATTAGACCTAAAAAAAGAATATGTAAGATCCTGTGAAACTTGCTTTGCTGAGGATGCTCTTAACCAGATTATGAAGGCCCAGGCAGGAAATGAATTTAGCCTCTTAAGTTCTGTAGTTTTTTAGGTGATAAGACCCCAACTCAGTGTGAGATCTTTGAAGGTTATCTGTCTGTTCAATCCTCACTGCTAGAAAACTGTTAACAAGCTGTATCCATGTTCCCACTCAATACTACCTAATAAAAAGCCTACTCAGGCAGCAGCTCAGGGCACTCTCCCTCCTTTAGAGAGAGTGGCCGTGCCATCCCTATTCCTCCACAGGGCTCAGTAGTCTGTGCGTATTTCTCTCATATCTTGAGCATTCGCTGCGGCCGTGGATACTGTTGGCCAGTATCTGCCTCATAAGCCCAAAAGCAGCTTCTATGGTTAAATATCTGGACTTTTTTATGATAAATTCTAAATATATGTCAAAAAGAGCAGTTGTGTGAAAATTCTTATGTTGATTCTTATTTTTTGTGGGGGTTTTGACATTCTTTTTTTGGTAAACTTGTTCAGTAAAGCCCCAGACAGTAAGTATTTTAAAATTTGAGGGCCATATGGTCCCCGTTTCAACTACTCAAGTCAATTGTTTTAGTACAAAAGCAGCCATAGACCCTCTATTAAATGAGTATGGCTGTGTTTCAATAAAACTTATTATATGCACTGAAACAACCATTGACAGAATTGAAAAGAGAAATAGACCATTTTACAATAATAGCTGTACCCTTTAATACTTCACTTTCAATAATGGATAAAACATCTAGACAAACATCAAAAGGAAATAGGGGACTTGATCGACACTATAAACTAACTTAAATAACAGACATAAAAATACTCCACACAACAACAGAAAAATATATTTTCATCATAAATGTACATGCAAGAATTTCCAGGAAAAACTATAAGTTAAACCATAAAATATGCCTCCGTATATGTTAAAAAACTAAAATTATAGAAAGTATGTTTTATGATCAAAATAGAATGAAAGTAGAAATTAACAGCAGAAGGAAAACTGGAAAATATGTGAGAAATAAACAATATTCTTAACAACAATAGGTCAAAGAAAAAATCACTGTAAAAATTAGAAAATACTTTGAAATGAATGAGAACATAATGATAACATACATAAATTTATACAATGTAACAAAAACAATGCTCAGAGTAAATGTACAACTTTAAATGCATGCAGTATAAAAGAAGAAACATCTCGAATCAATAACTTTATTTTATACTTTAGGAACTAGGTAAAGAATAGCAAACATGATCCAAAAAAAAACACAAAGAAGGAGATAATGAAGATTAATGTAGAGATAAACAGAACAGAGAATAGAAAACAATAGATAGAAATAATGAAACTAAATGTAGGGTCTTGGAAAGGTAAAATTTATAGGCCCTTAGCAAGATTAAAGAAAAAATGAACAGTACACACAATAATTAAAGTCAGAAATGAATGCAAGGGTATTACTACTGACATTACAGAATCTATAAGGATTAGAAGAATATAACATAAAAAATTGTTTCTCAAAATAATTAGATAATTAAGATGAAATATAAAAATATCTGGTAACACATAAGTTATCAAATCTGACTTAAATAGAAAATCTAAACACATTTCTAATAAGTCAAGGAATTAGGTAATAAAATTTTTCCCAGCAAAGAAATGTCAAAGAATATGTGGCTTCAATGAATGATGAGTTCTACCAAAATATAATGAATAATTTACCCCAATCTTTTTAAAGTTTAAAAAAATATATAGAAGAGAAAGGATCACCTTTGTTTTCTAAAGAAAGAATTACATTATTATTTTTTTCTGTTTTTTTTTCCTATTACCATCTATCCCCTTTATGCCTCAACCCACACTTACCACACTGTTGCTGACCATGTCACTGAGTCATTCAAACATGTTCTTTAACTAGTCCCTTCCTTCTTTCCACCTCGGATCTCTTTCAGTCTGCTCCATGTTTCCATGTCTCTGGTTCTATTTTGTTCATTAGTTTATTTTATTCATTAGATTCCTCTTACAAGTGAGATCATATGGTATTTGTCTTTAACCATCTGACTTATTTCACTTAGCATAATATTCTCCAGTTCTATCCATGCTATTGTGAAGGGGAGGAGCTTCTTCTTTCTGCTGTGTAGTGTTCCACTGTATAAATGTACCACTGTTTTCTGATTCACTATAGTGATGGGCATTTAGGCTGTTTCCAGCACTTGGCTATTGTAAATAGCACTGCTATGAACATAGCAGTGCATAAGTTATTTTGAATTGGTCACTTGGGATTCTTAGGGTATATTCTCAGCAGCAGAATTGCTGGGTAAAAAGGTAGTTCCATTTTTAGTTTTTTAAGGAAATTCTGTCCTCAGTTATTTTAAATTATGTATATTTATGTATATGAAGGACATTTAATGCTGATACTAAAATTTGGAAGTTTTCTGACCAAATAAATCTGTAAGTAAATCTTACATACAAATAGATGCAAAAATTATTTCAAAAGTATATTATATTTCATAATTTATATAGATTTTTAGATTTATGCAATAAATAGTATTAAGTCATAAATTACATTTAAATAGTTATTTATGCCAAAACACAGCAAACACACATTATCATACACATATTGAACATTTTTATTCCTTTGTTTCAAATCTTGCATCTCCAATGTGAACTTCTGACATTTAGGATACTTTTTAAAAAATTTTCATATTTTATGATTTTTTAACATAGGTTGTCTATATTATTAAATACATTCTATAAAATGGTATTGTTCTTATTATTGCTTAAATATTAATATTATTAACTCCTTAACATTTGATGTTTATGGTCAATTTGATGAACATTCAGGGCATCCTATCATAGTTGCAATTTAATCATTTTGATTATTATTCCTTTGTATCACCAAGATAAAATGATATATTTGTCATATAGTGATTAAATGCTATAGGTCTATTTCCTTTTTACTAAATTGTCTGTATTTCCAGAATAGGGTAATGTAGCACTGAGATCATATTAACTA
This sequence comes from Tonatia bakeri, assembly GCA_004024845.1. Lineage (NCBI taxonomy): Eukaryota > Metazoa > Chordata > Mammalia > Chiroptera > Phyllostomidae > Tonatia > Tonatia bakeri. The sequence goes on from PVIA01008298.1 coordinate 45,976, forward strand.
CACTGCTTGGTGTTTATTTGAATGTTTCTAATATTGCCTTATTTAGTTATTAATTTTATATGGACATAATTCTTTTCTCTACTTATCAGTACTCTATGTAGGAATTTTTCAGTAACTATTGAAACATTTTAAATTATTGTTGTGCTTTATTTAACTTATTGAAATTGCAATTGTGTTAAGTATTATGTAATTTTTAATATACTACCTTCTACATAAAATGAATCCTAATATTTCAGCTGATCCATACAATAGAGGTTTACTTTTTATTCTTGCAGTAGTCTGACATAGTTTACCTTGTTCAGTAGGTACTTTTTCTCCACGTGGTGAATTAGATATCCAGTATCCTTGTACCATGCACTTTTATCATTCACTAGAACCTCATTTTAACTGAAAGTATTCTTTCATGCTAGACTTCACTTCCACTGTCATGTTTTTGAGATAAGTATCTATATTAAAATAATATAGGAATTGGGTAGGACAGGAAAATTCAGTGCTTGCATGAACAGCATATTCTGTGTAGCAACTCTTTATATAGAAGTCAGAATATGAAAAACTAAGTTATCACTACAAGAGTACCCACCTATAACTGTTGAGACTACTGAGTTTAGTATCAGACTAATTCCTATTTTAACCTCTATTTAAGACAGAACATAACACAGTGATAATCAGGTATATTTATAACCACTATCTATCAGCTTTTTACATATTGATACTATTTTGTGAGTTTTCATTGCCACAGCAAGGACAAAACTATTAAACATATAATACATATCTTTAGCTAACTGTAAATGCAGTTACTCAATAAAGAAAACAGATTTGGTTATAGAGTGACATAACATATTTATGTTATTCTTTTGACATAAATTTGAATGCTGGTTCACTGTGGGTGTTTATAAATCTTTATTAGACTCAGATTCATAATATTATAATAATCAATGTCTATTTCTTATAAACACAAGTTTTGAATGAATAAAATCATATTGCATCATGTCAATTGCTTTTTTTATTGTAATAGACTAGGAAGATGGGCCATGTATATTTGCATAGAGATAAACTAAATCATTTCAGACTCCTCTGTGAGTCTATTTTGAAGACAGCTAAAAGTAAAACACTTAGGCTGGCAAATTTACCTTTGAGTATTTAAAACTCACCGCTATGTTATTTAAATAAATAATGGTCTTCAGATTGTGATACAATCTCTGCTGTTGATCAGACAATCAACAATTAGTCTGAAAAATATAGACTTTGGTGAAATTTTTAAATGTAAAGCTTACTTTTTAAAATATATAAAAGGATAAATTTGCCTTGGGTATTATATGACTGTGGCAGTGATCCATTTAAGATCTTAGTCTTAAATTACTACTTGTGCTTGACTTTAAGGGAATACTATTTTCACAAAAGGAAGCATGAAGATTAAAGAAAACACAGGATCGCAGTTGTTTTTTAATAATTACAACTCTAAGGACTTCATTAAGTGATTATTTGGATTTAAATCATTGAACATAATGAGAACATAGATGATTCAATTCTCAGAAAAGAATGAGGGAGGTAAAACAACAAAATAATGAAATATTTAGTTACTACTATGTGTTCACACATTTTCCTGGCAGTAAAGGAAAACTGAAACAAATTCCCTAATCCTTTTCTTCATTTAAAGAAACTGGAAAGGATTTTGAAATTTTATCGAGTTTAATATCAATATTGACATATTACAGAGGATAGAGATGAGGAAAGGCTGTAGTAGTCTATGAAGTCATCCTGAAGAAGGATGGAAATAGTAAGTGGGTAATGTTTATAAATTATATTTAATAATTTTAATAAATTATAATTTACATTATAATTTGTATAATTATATAATAATTATATTTCACTTCTTTAAAGATGTAGATGAAGAGATGATAATGGCATGATGCCAGATAACTTTCAGTCTGAGATATGTCGTAGAGAGGGTAGAGATCTGGAGGGAATTGGAGATAAATTTAGATATCAGGAAGAGTGTTAGATTTTTAAAAAGTCTTTCTTTTGTGTTTGAATTTAATTGTGAAAATAACTAATATGCATTTAATTTCTTACAATTATAGAACACATAATTAATGTGGGTAGTAATATGGAAGTCATTCATAGTTATTTCAGAGATAAATAGCCAATGTTCACATTAATAGGTACTGTTTCCTAAGAGCATATTATTTTTATTTGTTTGCAAAACTGGGATCACATTGAGTGTGTGAATTATACTGTGAGAATTTTCATATATAATTAAATATTTTTGAAATGATAGTTCTCTTTTGAAAACTCTTGCCAATGACCTGATAGCACCTTACAATACAATGCATACATTGCACCAACTTTGGTCAAGTTTCCAAGTTGGCAAATTAATAAATATCTTTTTAAAAATCTGCCATCATCTCTTTCTCCCCTCCATTTTCTTTCTCTCTACTTAATTCTTTCCTCCCTCCCTTCCTTCCTTCATTCTAGCTACTACATATTATCTTTAAAAGGTTATTCTCTAATATATTATTATTTCTTTATATAATAAATACATTTATTATTTATTTATAGGGATAACTCTTGAAAGATAATTACTAAGCAAGATACCTTTCACTGCAGAGCAGTTTAAAAAGCAGTACAATGACAATGACATGTAAGAGGAATTGGAGGAAACAAGGGCCAATATAAACCGAGGTCTGGGTAAGCCACAAAAATTTGCAAATATTGTCTCCCTGGTTCTTCCCCATTCTCTTACCTGGATTTTCTTTCTCATATTTCCTTTCTACATTTAGTTCCAAGCTTTGGGTATTTTTAAGATGAGTGTAGGCACATCTACATAAAGAAAAGTAACATGACAAACTATTTAAAAAGAGCAAATAATAATAATAAAAAGCACTCATCTTGAAGGAGCAACATTATAAATGTCTAGGGCAGGTCCAGGGGACCACGTATTATTACTTATTTTCCAATATGTACACAGAGTATAGAGGTGATTTGATTCATATTGTTGGTTGCTTTTTTAAAAATATAGCATCTTCTGTTACAATGGTCCTTTTCATGAACAGTTAAAATAAATCATAAAGTCCTTCAACATAAAAAAGAGAATAAAGTTACTTAACTAATTATGAGAATGACTTTACTTTTACTTAATGTTCACAAATACAGATATTAAACATCCATAACCTTAATTCTGTATCTAGTTCTGCAGTATTAACTTCACTGAGGTCTCTTTTATAACAGTAGGATACAAAATAATATTTTTAAAAGTATATTTTTATGATGCTCAGACTCCTGTGACATGACTAAGAATCACAGGCTTGAAGAGATCCTTATGGAGAAATTCCGTCAAATATATTTTGCTTTTTGGATTGGTTATTTGTATCACTTTCATGCTATACCAATAACTAATTGTTAAATTTGAGTAATTTTACATAATTATTTAACCAAGATTATTATTAAATATTATACTTTGCAGAGATCCTCAATTCTTTGTCTAGTACAACCTAATTTTCTAATTTTTTGGTTATTATATGACAGTTTCAATCCAAGTAACCAAAATAAACATTCCATTTTGATCAAAAGAGGTAAACTGGTAAGAAAACAGAAAAGTTGTCAAAAGCTCTTCTTGCCTAGGATACTGGCATTAGGAAATATGAACAAATAATCTTTCTCTTATTTTACATGTTGTGTAGTGATGTTATAGTGTCATTTATCTAAGACCCTGACACATTTATGTGCATTTGTATCTTTTGTTTTCATACTGTTTCATTTTTTATTTTTTCCTGCTACATATTACAGCTAACACTAAGCTAACGAATTATTTCATTTAGCATAATGTCCTCTAAATTTATATATGTTGTCAGATGGCAAGATTTCTTTTACTTATGGCTGAATATTTTATTTAGACATAACTGTTCAACCTTTTTCATCTCATGGCATGCAAACCATAACTACTAAAATTCTGCAGTACACCAAAAATATAATTTTGCTGATACTACGAAAAACAGGTATAATTTTGATTCATTCACACCAGATTGCTATGGTTGTGCCGCCTGTTGCTATTTTTTTTTAATTTGACAACCTTAGGGAAAAGAGGCCAGTGCCCATGACTAAATAATCAAGTATCACATGTTTTAAAAATTCTAGCACCACACTTATATTACCACATTTATATGTCTCTCTATATAATCTTCTTTATCTGTTCATTCATCCATGACACTTAGGCTGTTTCCATATCTTGGCTATTGTGAATGATGCTACAATGAACATGGGAGTGCAAATATGTCTTCAAGATACTGATTTTGTTTCTTCAAATAAAAAGCTAGAAGTAGAATTACTAGATCATATGGTAGTTCTATTAAAAAATTTTAAAGGAATTTCCATACTGTTTTCTATAATGTCTATATCAGTCTGCATGTCCACCGACAGTGTACAGGATTCTCTCTTCCCCTATCCTATTCAACACTTGTTATTTTTTGACTTTTTAATAATAGCTATTCTAACATTTGTTAGGTGATATCCTATTGTGGTTTTGATTGCATTTCACAGACATAACTTTGTTGATCACCTTTTCAACCTAGCTGTTGACTGTTTGTGTCGCTTGTTATGAGAAATATCTATTTAGGTCCTTTGCCCATTTTTCATTTAGGTTATTTGGGGGTTTCCTGTTGAGATGTTTGAGTTGCTTACATATTTCATGTATTAATTCAGTATCATGTGCATGGTTTACAAATATTTTCTCTCATTTTGTATACTGTCTCTTCACTCCATTGATTGTTTTCTCTACTGTGTGGATTCTTTTTAGTTTGATACAATTCCATTTGCCTGTTATTGCATTTGTTGTCTGTGCTTTTTGGGACCATATCCAAAAAATCACTGCCTGAACCAATGTCAAAAAGCTTGTTTTCCTATTTTTTCTTATAGTTTCATGATTTTAGATCTTACACTTAATTCTTTAATTCATTTTGAGTTGATTTTTTAATAAATGAAATAATACAGGATTCAATTTAATTTTCTGCATGTAGAAAAACATTAACAGAAGGAAAAATAGAATGTTAATAAATACATGGAAATTAAGGAATACACTTCTGAACAACCAATGGGTCAGAGAAATCAAAAGAGAAATAGAAAAATAGCTTGGGGAAAATAAATAAGGAACCAAATGTATCAAAACTTATGAGATGTAGCAAAAACAATTCTAAGAGGAGAGTTTATAGTGATAAATATATATGTAAAGGGAAAAAATGATCCCAAATAAACTACTTACTTTCACACCTCAAGGAACTAGGAAGGACAAAATGAACCTGAAGTTATCAGGGAGGAGGCAGTAATAAAAACCAAAGTGGAGTTAAATAAGAGACTTGAAAAACAATAGAAAAGGTCATTGAAACTAAGAATTGGTTTTTCAGAATGATAAACATAATTGGTAAAACTTTAGCTAAATTAATAAAAAAGAGAGGAGGTTCAAATAAAAAAGATTAGAAATGCGAGAGGATACATTATAACTCATACCACAGAAATACAAAGGACCCAAGAGACTGCAATGAGCAACTACATGACAAAAATTAGACATTCTAGAATAAATCAATAAATTCCTAAAAACATATAACCCACCAAGTCTAAATCATGAAGAAATAGAAAATCTGAAAGGGCCAATAATGAATACAGAGAATGAATCCATAATCAAAAACTTTCTAAAAGATAAAAGCCCAGGACCAAATGGCTTCATTGGTGAGTTGTATCAAACATTTAATGAATTAATAGCAAATCTTCTCAAATTCTATTTAAAAATCAACAAGGAGAGAACACTTTCAAACTCATTTTACAAAGTCAGCATAACTTTCATACTAAAGCAAAAAAAGAAAACACTAAAGAAAAAATATATAAGCCAATATCTTCAACGAGCACAGATGCAAAAATTCTCAACAATGTACTAGCAAATAGAAATCAACAGCACATTTTACTAGTATCAAGTGTGAGTTTTCCTTGGGAGGCAAGGATCATTTAACACATGCACATCAATAAACGTAAAATATCACATGCACAGAACAAAGGACAAAAATCCTATTATCATATCAAATATTCAGAAAAAATGTTTGACAAAATTCAACATTCTTTCATTATAAAAACTCCCAACAGGTTAGGTATAGAAGAAATTTACCTCAACATACAAAATTCAGTTGTGCTTCTATACACTAACAGCAAATTATTTAAAAAAAAAAAAGAAATTAAGAGAATAACCGAATTTACAATAGCATCAAAAATAAATAAAATTTTAAGGACTCAATTAAACAAGGAGGAAAATGATAACTACACTGAAATCTATAAAGTATTTATGAAATAAATGCAAAAATGCCTCACATTCATGGCTTTAAAGAATTAATGTTGTTAATGTGTTTGTAATATAGATCTGCAAATTTAACGTAATTCCTATCAGAAGTCTAAGAGCATTTTTCACAGAAATAAAAAAAAATTGTGAAATTCATATGGAACCATAATAGATCTCAATGAGCCAAATAAATCCTGAGCAAAAACAAAAACAACAAATAAGATTTGGAGGCATCACATTACCCGATTTCAAAATATTCTAAAAAGCTAATGTAATCAAAACTGGCATTAAAAACAGACACATAGATCAATGGAGCAGAATGAAAAGACTAGAAATAAAGCCACATATTTATAGTCAATTGATCTTTGACAAAGGTGCCAGGAACACACAATGGGGAAAAGGGTGTCTGACCAGTAAATGATGTTGGTTAAAGGTGCTTTCTTTTCTTTTCATTTTCATTATATCTGTTTTATGCCAAGTATCTTTCTTCTGAGGATATGATATTATCTTAACTGTTTCTTCATTACAATCTTATTTGCTTCACTAAATGATAAAATTCATAATTCAGACATTTAAAGTAGCAAAGCAGAATTCACATTTTTGGTCCCCACATATAGTGTGTAACTTGGAATATTTTGAGAATAATAAACTTCTTTTTCAGGAGTATTACAAGTGACACATTATATTTTGAGGCTCTCATAGAAAAGTACCACCTATGAGTCATCTGACTGCCAGTGTCACCAAGAACAATGTTTATAAGTTGAACTTCTATTTGTCTTTCTGACACCCAGAATCCTACATTATTTCCTCAATCCACATTACCTTCCATGAAACAAAGCTCCTTAAAAGTATTTTCTCAGTGCTTCCCATTTTTCATAGTACCTGCCCTTGTTTTTTATTAGCTTATTCAAACACAGTTATTGAGTATTTATGGTGTTTAATCCAGTGTTGTATGTTTGGAATGAACAAATGAATAAGAAGATAAATGAGAAACAAATTCAGTCATAAACTATCCCACTTCCACAGTTTCTTTCTCTATTTCTTATCTTGACTATGACTCTCCTCTCAAAAATAAATAAATAAATAAATAAACCAACAAATAAATAAATAATAAAACCACTCTTGAGGCAAAATCTTTGTCAAATCTTTACTGGTTCAAAATTTTCAGGAAAAATTACAAGTTTATAGCCATGAATATATAGTGCTCTTGAGAGCACAGCCCCTGTCTCTGTCTCCGTTTTCACCCCTCCCATGTTTTATACTTTATATATAGCAACTTTATAGAAAAACAATTTCCATGCTAAAACATAAAATGCTTATAATTCTCCATTCACCTTGTCCTGTTTTATGCCTCTTTGCTCATTTTCTCCCTCCCTAAGAAACACACTTTCTACTTTTTAAATATCACTATTCCTCCCTCATGCCAGAAGTCTTCTCTCCTCCATGTATTTTCCATTAAATCTCAGATTTAGGCAGTACTTTTTTTTATCTGTGCTCTCATAGCACTTGTGCATATAGTTATCTTAGAATTAATAGGTATATGCAAATTGTCTGTTGATGTTTTGCCTACCAATCAATACTGAAACTTCTTGAGAGCTGGAAACATTATTTCTTCATTTTTAAAATTCCTTTTCTGTAGCTCAGCGATGGACAAACTATATTTGAGAAGGGACAGAAAATATATATTTTAAGCTTCATAGGCCACACAAGCTTGATCACACTTACTCAACTCTGCTGTTGTGACATCAATTCAGCTGTAGGTAATAAGTATATGAGAGGTCATGGCCATGTGCCAATAAAACTTTACTTACTAAAACAGGCTTGCTGGCCTTATGTTGCTGACCCTTTCTGTAGCATGGTGCCAATAACACAGTGCCAAATACATGTTGAATGAATAAAAGAAAAAATGAATCTGTGATTTGTTTCTGTACTTAAATTCTAAATTCATAAAGTTCCTAATAATGTTTTCCTCTGGAAGGACCCTATGCTATAATGTCCTATTGGACTAGTGACTGGTATCTTATCTTGAAATCCCAGAGAAGTATTTGGCAGGCTTTCACTTATTAATAAGCTTTCCTAACATCTGCTGTATGAAAAATAATTTTCTCTACATCTCTGGTTTTCCCATTGATCCTCTTCCTATGTGAAGTCCCAATGTCTTTATTGCCATCATCCTACATTGCCAGTCATTTAGCAATGCCTACGTACCTTCTCTGCACCAGGGACTGTGAAGCAGGGATGAATCAGACATGGCTATGAATATCAAGGAGAATTACAATCAGGTACAGGGGTGGAAAACATATTCCATTGAATTAAACAATAACAGAGCTTTTCTGTCTCAAACATCAGTAATGTCATGGGGCTTTATGGTTTATGGCAGCTTAGTGATGCTTTTAAGAACTCAAATTCTTCCTATAGTCTGTGGTACTCTTTTTTGATAAGATCTTTGCCCTCATGTTCACAAGATAGGTGCTGAATATCTAGGAATCATACCCACTTCCCAGGTAAGAAGAAGGGAGAAAGACACTAGAACACCAACTATTTTCACGTATGTAATTGTCTTTATCACATGAGTATTTCTAACTAAAATGCTAATTGGAAAAATTAGAATACATCCAAGACACGGGTTTGAATGGATATTGAGTTCATTTTCCATAAGTATGTGCCTCATTATGTTACTTAAATACACTGCTATACAAATCTGAATGTTTTGTTACACTTGCAAATAGGTCTAAAATCCTCAACTTTAGCCAAATGATTTTTAGAATTTTCTTACACATAATGTTAAATTTGTGCTATTTGTCATTATGTAGATTTAATGTTAAATTAGGACTATTTTGTGTGCAAAGTATTATTTTGTTTATTTAGCTCTCACTGTCTTAACATCTTCACCACAAGATCTTTTGCAATTGAAGAGATTTCTCCTATTCCATACAAATATTAGCACATTTTTTGTTATGAAATTCCATATAGAGAAAATACAGTAAGATGCCTTATTATTTGATATTTGAAGAAAAATTTACATTTTCAAAGTACTTAAAACTCAGGTATCCATTAATCTTATTTGAATATTATTTTTGGCCCACTTTTATTTTTATTGTGAAGAAGAGGCTTTTAGTAAAGAACTACAGTAATTGAATTTTATAGTTAAGGGGACAAAATATCTTACATTCATTTTTTCATAATGTACTCTCTATATCTTCATATTTAAAAATGCATACCTAAAAATAATTTGGTTGTAGTTCTACATTTTATAGACATATTGCATTAAACTCATCACTGCAGAATTGTCTATTTTGTGGTAATAATTATTGCTAATTACTGATATTTCAAAATAATGGGAATACAGTGATAAAATATGTTATTGATAACCCTCTATTGAAAAATAGCACAATAGGGAGAAAGTAGAAAAACCTAAAGGACAAATAGAAATTTTATTCTCTTTTAGAGCTAGAACACCATCTTTCCTATGACTGCACAGATATTATAAGCTTTCTGCCTTAGTGTTTTTGCTTACTCTTTAGCAATGTATCTATAAATAATTTAATGTTTAAGAAGGACTAGGTGAAGGATGATACATAAATGCTAAGTGATATTACTTTACTTTCAAGAAGGCTATCAAAAATGCTTGAATTTGCTATAAAAATTTTAATCATGATTATAATAAATCCATTTAAATAGTAAAAACAAAACTGCATTCAAGAGAATGAAGTTTTTGAATCATTTCTTATAGCAACAAATACAGCATTATTTGTTATAGTCTACTAACCCTCAAAATAATATATTATTATATATGATATATTTAGAGATCCCTTCCTTCATCAGTAAATGTAAAAAAAATAATCCCTCTCTTTTTTAATTTCTCCTCCCCTTTTCTTTCTGGTTTATCTTCTAGAGTTAATTTGTGACACCCCAAAATTGAGCTCTTGACAAAATAAAAATTAATCTTTGCAAATGAAGTCTCAGATGTTTCCTTTAGGTTACTATAATCAACATTGATATTAATAAGACAATAGATACTGAAGTAAGACTTATTGGGCTTTAAATCAACCTCTACTATTTTTATCTTAATATAATTTTACAGTTACAAAAAATTGCACATATATCACAGTGTTCCCATATTCATTTTACTGGATTCCTCTTACATTAGTCTGTGGCAAAACTATACTACAATTATAAAAAAATATTCGTTCAATCTGTTATCTAAATTAGAAACTTAATTAATATTTTTCCAGATATATCATTAATGTCCTTTTATTGTTGTTTTTCCAGGATCCATTCTATGAGCCCACACTACATGAGTTGTTCTTTTTAGTCTCTTCCAATCTGTAACAGTTCTGCAGTCTTTCCTTCTTCTCTTTAATGGCCTTGACACTTTGGACGAGTATCAGTCAATATTTTTTTGGAATATCCCTAACCTTGAGTTTGTCTAATATTCTCTCTCTTATTGATATAATTGACATATAATATTGTTCAAGCTTAAGATCCTGATTTATACAGTTATATATTGCAATATAATTACTACCCTAGCAAAACCTAACACCTCTACCACATGACATAGCTATCATTTCTGTATGTGTGTTTGTGGGTGTTTTATAGTAAGAACATTTAAGATCTAGTTTCTTAGCAACTGTGAGGTATAACAACATATTATTAATAAAATGTATAATAGATTGTCAGAGCTTATTCATCTTCTAATGGAAAAGGAAAACTACTGTATAATATCATATGTAATAATATCTAAAAAAGCGGAGTTTGTACAAACAGAAAATATATTGGTGGCAAAAAGGTGGGGGTGAGGAAACTGGAGAGTTGTATATTTCCTTACTATTAGATTAAGAGTTCTAATTCTTACTCCAATGAAAAATAAGGTTATACATCCTCACATCACTCAATAAAATATTTTATCAAAAAAGTGGAGTTAATTTACTTTTGGTATTGTGACTTCAAAACAATCACAAGGCACACATTAAGAATGTAGGAAAATAAAATCTTTTTGTTGTTTCTTCCTTTAGCTATTTCTAAATAATGAACTCTATTTTAAGGGCTAGAATTTCATGTAAATTTAATTGTATTCCTATATGTCACAAATTCTGATACAAGTGCAATTTCTTTCCTACACATTTTCCAGCAGAGAGATGAAAATAGACCTCAAGTATGTCATTGCCTGATTCTTCTGCACATGCCAACTCAGGTGCCATGCTAGAGTAAATGCCCCTACAGAATTTCAGTGAACTGCCATGCTCACTCCATTAAAAAGTCTGGACAAATGAGTACATCTTTAGACTCTCAAGCAAAATAAAGTATAGATGTACAATTACCACCATTGTTATAATTGCACTACTGTGCAAATTGAGTGACTTCAATGATTTACCATTATATTATAAAGGCTATCTCAGAAAGTATATGAGTAATCTGTTACATTTTATAAAACATGAAAATAGAATAAGTGGGCAATATTAAATTAAAAATACAGTGGATGCATACATTATTGAATACTAATATTCAGATAGATGCTGGTAAGTTCTATTGAACAAGTTCATTTTGCTTATTGTTGGCACTTTTTAGGTAATAAGTAGATTAGTGAAAATTCTCCATTCTGACAGTGTCTTTATAGTTCATTTATTTTGCCTTCTTTAATGCACTAGCATGGAAATTTACTTTTCAGCTCACTTTGTATTTGATTGAAATTTAATTCACTCACAGGAAAGTTACGTATGTTACAATACAATGAATGTAGTAGGGTAAGAGCATAAATTGTCCAATGTAAGATGAGATGGCAAGAATTGGTGGCCAATTATATATATAAATAATTATTGTTTTTTCAGATAATATTTTGCTCTATTACTTTTGCACTCCAGTATGTTTTAAGCACTATTGCCAATTTTATCTCTTAAAACTGATAAAATAATAGAGGATAATTCGCTGATTATTCAACTCTAGTACAAAAAATAATTACTTGAGAGTCTCAAATTTGACTTACCAATTACTGAATTTTTTGGACTGTAAGATGCACCTGACCATAAGACACACATAGATTTTACAGGAGAAAAATAAGAAAAAAAAATTGAAGCAAAAAATATGGTAAAATATTTAATAACATAAATAACATAGGCCTCCTCTGACCCCCACAATGAGTCAGGTAAGCTACATTCAGACTATAAGATGCATGCCCTTTCCTCCCAAATTTGGGGGGTGCATCTTATAGTTCAAAAATAAAGTAAGTTTTAGTTGCAATCATGTATAGAGAAATACAGAAATTACTTTTCTAAACCCCAAATATGATAACATGAGGCATAATGTTTGGTTATTTAAATTTTTTGAAGAAATTATTATATAGAAAGTAAAACATGTATTTTGTTACTCAAACTTTATTGATTTATATAATTTTTAATTGGAATCATCTTTAAAAAATCTTATCTATACATCTTACTAACTCAAAGATATGATATAAAACACAATCTCAATCTTACCTCCTAAATTTATTTAAAAGTGTTTATTAATGACCTACTCTGTGGCAGGCACTGTTCTTGGAATTGGAGGGAGGTGAGCTAGAGAGTTTCCCCAGCCCAGAGTGTGAAATCTAGACATGTGCCTCTACAGCAGCTCTGACATCAGTGGTCTGTGAAGAAGGTTGCACACTTAGAGGGGATGCCTTTGCTGGCTACGTTCAAGCTGGTAGTAAACTGAGGTTTGCAAATGCTATCATCTTCAAGGTTGCCAACTTAAATAGATGATGCCAGAGGTAGTGGGGGACAAATTCTAGACAGACCCAGTCCATGGCACAAGGAGCATGGAGGCCCTTTCAGGAAAAAGATTTTGAAACAGAGGAAAAATAAACTCAGAAATGACCAAAAGAAAGAAGCAGATTGCAGGTGAGTTTAGGGGAGGGATGAGGAAGGGGAAACTGTGCATATGAGGATGAAGACAATCACAGGATGATGATAAAAAAGATTTACCTGTGTCTCAGAATCTGATGAAAGAAGAATGTTTTTAAACAGTCACTATCCAGTTCACAAAGTTTCTATTTGTGTTACTTCATTAAAAATAATAAAATTAATATTTGCTAATACTTAAATAGACCCACTCCACACTGAGACACTGTTCTAAGAGTGCTACAGTAATTCACATAGCAATTCTATATATAATTATTAATATTTTTGCTATTTGATGAAGAAAAATGATACACAAATGACTGAATAAGTTAAAAAGTTTACATGATTAGTAAGTGGTTGAAATGGATTCAAACACACAGAGTCTGGCTCTAGACTTTCCTCTTTCCCATTGTGACATACTAACTTTCAAATATATAATCAGATGTTACCCTTTTCTTCTCTTACATAGAGATGACCTTAAATTAATGCTATTCCCTTTATCAAAAGTGCCAAAAAGATTAGTTGTGCTGTACTGACACTGTGAAGAATTTGTTCAATTGCTACAATCTTTAAAAAAAAAAAACAACAACAAATGACTATTTTCATTAGGTAAATATGCATATATATTTGTGATGGTGTCTTTTTCTCATCTTCTTTCAATTATTTCTTCCTTCTTTTCTTCCTCCTTCCTTCCCCCTTCTTCCTTTATTTTTCCCTTCTTGTTTTTTCCTTCTTTTTCAGATAAGTTTTGCTTTTGGTTTTACCTGCCTTTGTTATATTCTTCAAACTGTATTAATATAAGAAAAATAAAATGATAAAATGAAAATAAAATGATGTGTCAATGATATAGTTACTTATTAAACATATTACTAATGAATGCCTGCAAAAAGGTTTTTGGGTATGCGACAGATTTAAAAACCTGAATGATTTATAAATAAACTCTCAAAGCTAGAAAAGCAGGAAAATACTTTGGTTTGTCTGAAAGATAAAACTTTCAGAGTTTGTTAGCTCTGGATTGAGCCAATATTGTTGATTCTTTCCATAACATTGAACATAATTCCAACCATTATTCTGATTTATTTAAAGATCAATTTTATACTTATTTCTCTTCTGAGTTATCTGCAATTTGTTATTCTTTGTGTGTGTGTATGTGTGGATTGGTGGATTAAATCTCATCTAAAGTATTATCATACACAATGTGCCTATCAAAATACTAACTCAGCCCTGGCTGGCATAGCTCGGTGGATTGAGTGCGGGCTGCGAACCAAAGCATCACAGGTTCAATTCCCAGTCAGGGCACATGCCTGGGTTGCAGGCCAGGTCCCCAGCAACTGCACATTATGTTTCTCTCTCTCTCTTTCTCCCGCCCTTCCCTCTCTAAAAATAAATAAATAAAATCTTTAAAAAAATTAAAAAAAATACTAAGTCAGTTTGAAATTTGCAATGTTTGAATCATTGAATTTCTGATTTTTAACTCTTAGATTAAGATAATATTTTCTATTGAGTTCATTAATTCTCAATGGCAGCTAAGTTCATGCCTAAGTCTTTGTCAATATCATTTATTAATGATTTCAGTAATTTAGTATAAAAGTTACAATATAATTTCATTTAAAAATTTAATCATAAGATGAAACTTCTTTTTCCTCCTTGGTGTAGACTAAATCTTACCAAAATCTTTCTTACATGATTGATTGTTCCCTCAATAGATGCATCAAAAACATGGGGAAATGTCTAACAAGGTTGAGGGATTTTGATCCACTTCAGCTGTGCTGTGCCTCACCTAGTGATTCAGAAAATCAATGGCATATCAGCTTAGTAGTCACTGATCCATGAGGTAATTGCACCTTCTATATCTTCAGCATAAAGCTGCTGAAATGAGTGAAGCCAATGACCAGAGGGTGAAACACCTTGTTATTTTCAGTTTTTGTGATCAGATTCAGAAATAATCATCTCAATCTGTATTTTTGAAGGAAAAATTATATTGCTTCAGATAAAAACTTTTATCATATTTACATTGTTATTCTCTCAAACAACTGCCTTTATTTTGCTGTCCATTATATTTACCTGCAAAGCTTGTGTGTAGTCTTCTTACCTGATTTATTTTATAAAAAGGCACTCTGGATTTAGTATAGGGAACTGGGCACTTTATTTTGTTGTTAATATGGTGGGAAATTATCCCCACAGTTTTGTTATGCTGTTTAGAAACGTCTTATCTAACTAGATAAGAGTTCTTCTTTAGGAAAGAGATGTGAGCTTAAGTAAACACTAAGCAAACTGAGTATTAACACACAGGGAGAAAGTAAGATTAATGATCTGACAAAACATTAATTAAAAGAAGAAACATTGCCAAGATTTTCTTGTATAATTCCAGTCCACATAATACAAAAGCAAAATTAATTTACTGTTTCTTATTTGACAAAAAAGGAAATGCTTTATATTGATTACTTTTTTTAAATGTGTGCACACATAACATGGTAAAGCTATATAATTGGAAACATAGTTGTTTAACCTCGGAGGTTTGCATTTATTTTAAAAAATTCCACAGGGACAACAGAACCTTTATTTGAAACAAAATGAGTTTGCACTTATTTCTGCAGGTTTCTAACCATACATAAAAATCAAAGATCGATTTCACTATTAGTTAAAGGAAGTGATCCTAAAACATTTGGCAATTTTTACTTTGAGCCATTGCCAGTTTGCACAGCCCAACATATGCTGAAAATTTTATATACAAATGATATATTGCAAAATTTATCAGTAAGAGCTAATACAATCTCTAAAAGTTTAATTGTGCAAGTATCAGTAGTTTTAAACACTACATATCATTCTGTATTATAATGCTGAGTGTACTTACTAATTTAATCCTGAGAAGCTTCATTAGACTTATTTTGCGTCACTGTCATTTCAAAATTGTGATTTTCAAATAATTTTTATGTTGAAATCTTCATGCAATTACTTTTTGAAAAGCCTTAATTCTTCTGTTTGATGAAGTGAAGCAAAATGAATTTTGCTCCAAATGTATAATTATGTCTGGCATTAAATTTTTGGCAAGGTGAATATGCTTCAGAATGTGAAAGGTAAAGAAACAGATACCTGTTTGCAATAGAATTCTGGAGTTTTGACAATAATTAATTTTGAGATACTGGTTATATAGGTTATATAACATTAATATTGCTTTGGAAATGTTTCATAGCAAACGTTGAACTTTGTTCCCAGAAAGAGAATGTTAGTATAGAAAAAAGAATTTTGGAAATAGGATTTATCTGGTTCAGCTAGAAATCAGAATTTAGGCATAAACTTAGGTAGTAATACTTTATTAGGAAGTGGAACACCAGGGAAGGAGAAATAACAGGAGAGTAAAGCAAGGCAGAAGGAAGTCAGTGAGAGGGTGTGGTACTAATCTGGTATCACTTAGAACCAAGTGCAAATGGTTGTGTGCTCTCAGTGTAACTGAGCAAACTAGGGCTCATCCATGTGTCACCTTGATATACAATCCAACAATTAGTGTTGAAGGAAACAGATTTTTATTTACAGTATTCCAACCTTGGGGGAGCTGGGGATGCTCTTGCTCAGAGCCCTGTTCTCACACAAAACCCAGCACTTCCCTTGCTCCCCACCAGACTATTAGCCAAAAGCATGACCAGAAGTTCCCAAAATCCTTATGTGTTCCCAAGCCAGCTGCACAAACCGTCCTCCATCCCCTCTGGAAGGTGCTTTTGTGGGTTTCAGAGTGGCTATCCTCTCACAGTAACTCTCTTCTTCAGGATCTGGGGAATATTGTCCTCAGCCTCCATGTAGTAGTTCAGGGAAACATGTGCTGTGTTACACTGGATCATGGTGGAGTCCAGGGAGGCACACATCCCCAGAGAATGATTTCTCTATACATCCTTCAGAGATGCAGAAATCTACATTCCTGGTCACAGTTCAGTTCTGCTCCAAGCACTCTCACTAATCCAGGCTGGTGCGGTGGGTCCCCACACAGCTCCGTCAGCTCTCTCCTTACATGCTTTCCTCCAGCCTGCATGGCGGCTACTTCCACTACAGACTGCATGCCTGCTTCAATACAGACCACATGCCTGCTTTTTCACTATACCAGTCTGCATGGCAGAATCCCTGTACTTCTTGGCTCCTTCCTCATAGAGCCTGCTTCACTCTTAACCCATTCTCATCTAAAAATGCTTGGTCCAGAATTTCCTATGTGACCTCATATCTGATGCCTCCTATGATGTGCCACATTTGCTAGTTCCCATGTAAATTTCACCTTATTTCAGCTGCCATCTTTAGTCAGGGCAAGAGTTCCCCCATGACACAGGGCCATCTACCTCCCTGGCTATGTCACAAGCCACTGTAGACTCTCAGAGTCATGTACTCCTTTAGCCCTTGGCAGCAGTCCACTTCCCTTCAGGAAAGACACAGCTATCACTTTGCCACTATAATGCAAAGTATCTTAAATGCCATATCACCTGCTCCAATCCAGGTTTATGGATTTTCTCCTATTTGGGGGGAACCCTTGCTCTGTACCCCATTACATCAGGACTCTTATGAAAGGCTACAGAATTCCTGGTTCTGAGGAAGTCCAAGGCTAGGCAGAGGAGGAAGAAAGAGAAAGCATGTATCCACCAATTTTCCTCATCTAAACGTGAATGTTTGTCTTATGGGGTACTGATTTCATAGCCCTAGTTTTCTTTCCACAGGCATAGGCTCCCATCAGGTCCTGAGGAATCACAAAATTCTGTGGCAAAAAAATAAAATACGACATGACTCCCTATAGGGCATGCTCTGGACCTCAGGCAAGGCTCTGATATGTTTTGCCCACCTGAAGTTACAAGTCAGAGTTGGGCAAAACATGCAAGTTGGCCATTACCGCAGTTACTTAACCAGAAAAAGATGCCAAAGCTTAAAACAGGTGAGGCCAAGAGAAATGGAATAGTATGTAAGAGGTGTTGGTGATATACATATAAGTGAATATATAAATATGAATTAGTATGAGTTTAATTCATATTTATATGTATATATCATATATAAGTAGTTTTTGTACTTTTATAAAATGTTTATATTTGTTTGAAAAGGACATATTTAGGGATCCTAATAGGATTTCCTTCCTCTTGTTTATGGCACTGAAACTTAAAATATAGAGGGCAAATCAGACATTAATAAGACAGTTACATGAAGTCTTCTTCTATTTTAAATCCTTTCAGTGTTCACCAAAATTTTCTAGCCAGTCACATTCTCTAAGATTTTATTGATGACCAATTTTATTTTTCTTGAAAGGAATGTCATCTGGCCACATGGATTTTTACTAAATATGTTCAAAGCTCAAGAGAAAGAATCAAAAATTATATTGAAGCAAAACACTTGCTGAGGTATGATACTTTTAATGCAAAGAAATTCCAAAAATTTAGAAAAAGAATTTAAACATGTTAAATATCAACATTAGTAAATAAGTTAAAATTCTCAAAATATGCAGACTGACAAAAACAAAGATGTCAAATTTAGGTCAAATCTCTCTAGAGAGCACAAATAAATGGTTTTCTGGATGTTAATGAATGACACTAGTTCATTTACCTTTAGGGAGTTGCTTAAAGAAAGCCATGCCTGCATTTACATGAATTTGAATACCCTACATATGTAAACAAAGTCTACAAGGGAAGCATTTTGCTTCTAGTAAATACACTAGGTCTAATAACTTGTGAACATTGTTTATCAATATGATTTTAGATTAATTATTTTTAATTGTTTTCCTATTTTTTAAGTACAGTTGACATATATTATTTTCTGGTGTATAATATAGTGATTAGACTATATATATTCATAATATATATCATATATATACACACAAACTCATACATACATACACACACACATATAAATGATCACCTCAATAAGTTATTTCAGTGACCTAAAGCCCAACCATCAGTTTGCTCTGTAAGACTCTTTCAGACCTCAGGTCATTCACATAACTTTAAAAATATTTCATATCAATAAAATATAATAAATAATCAAAACTGATAAAATTGTATTTACTACATTACTTTTTATTTGATATAATAGCTCCTCAACTGAAACATGTTTTAATGTAATTTCCAAATATGCTATGAACTGTCTTATTGATTAAATATTATATGAATAGACTAATTCTCTATGAAAACAATTAATGACAAAAACATTAATTTGTACATTTTATAGAACTGAAGCCTCAAAACTCAGCACCTCAAATAGAATAATGATTAAAGGAATGTTACTACTTATTTTATTCTTGATTTTAATCTGGTCAAAGTTTTCTTTTAAATTAAATTTTTCAAATTGCTTCTGTTCAAAAAAACAAACAAAAAATCAAGCAGATGCATGCTGCTGTATTAACAAATTCCCGAATGCTTACTTTCCATCATGCTAAAGGAATAAACAAGAACCACTGATACAGCCCAAATGAACTACACTGTCCATTTAATCTGTCAGTATAGCTATTTAGGACTATAGTGAAGAGGATATTTTCGTTTGGGTATTACTTGACAGTTGAGAAAACAATCTTTTCTAAACAGAACCCTGTTGTACTGACAGTAATAATACAAATTCTGTTGGTAAATTGCCTAAATTTGAGAATGTTATCTAAAGGCTACAAGCTTATTTGTTTTCATAAAATGAGTATAAACAAATGAAATGTATATTTGGGTCTGTAGAAAGTCTAAAATTAAAAGCATTTAAAATGTGGTAAGCAATCTGAATTGCAACTCATTTTTTAAAGCTTGTAGTGCTTAAGGGGAAAAATATACCTGGATTCACAGCTAACCTGAGATTTGCAATACAAAATAAGTTAACAAGGAAAACAATGGCATAGGCCCTGGGGTAACGTTACTTGCTGGAACAAAATAATAGCACATAATAATTCCAGGAACTCTGAAACTATATAGAAAGTACAGTTAAAAGAAAATAATTTACAGAAATGTTGTCAGTTCTTACACAAACATTTTTCATCAGATTTGGCACATTTCAAGGTGTCATAACAGTACAGGAAAAGCAGAAATGTTTATCATTTAAATAATTTAACAGCTCTTCAATTTGAATAAAAATACCTTCAGAATTTTCTACCAGCTTTATGATTTCTAACACCTAAAACATAACCATTGGGCATTTCTCCTTAATTACCAGCTCCACGACAATCACATTTATCATTAGTTGGAAAATGAATCTTATTAAAATCAGTATTAGAGTCAATGACATTTAATTCTTTGCTCAGGATCTCTGCTTTTAGAATTTGTTTTGAAACATTATGTCCTTCTTAAATATGTTTTTAAACTTTTATTTGCACTAATATTATGATAAACAATTTTACATGCCACGTATTGCTAGGAAGTATCTTTGGTTAATTAACGATGTTATTCAGTGCTGGAAGACACAGTATTAAACTAGTAAATGACCCATAGAAATAAAAAAAAATGCGTAAACATTTTATATTGTATCCCTGCAACTTTCTCAACAACAGGGGACAAAATTAACAATTATTCCATTCTTTTTCTCAGTGATTGCTCAGTGACCTTGTTTAGTCATTTCAAGAGTAATGCAGCAATATATTACCGATTTCAAGAATTCCTGTTTGTGTGTTAGACCATATTTTGATTATATATATTTGTATTCATACCTGTGACCAAATCCATTCTTTCAGCAACATTTTGCATACTAATAATGGTAGAATGTGACATATTAAGTGCACAACAGCATTCATTCATTTAAATAAAACAATAAAGTTTGGTGTAGTATTTATTCTGCTAAAGAATTTATACTAAAGCATTGATTGTTTTTAAATTTAAATTAAACATTACTAAGCCATATTGTCATTGAGAATTGTTTTAACAAGAGTTCAGTAAAGGTATTTGTAAACACAACTATACAGCTGGCTGTTGTATAAGTGGTAAATTAGCACAATAAATCCAACTGAAAATGACAAACAAGGCTTTACTTACATACTACGATAGGCAAGGGAAAAAAGAGGAAGCCACCAGCTTCCCAATGTTTCATTTTTCCTCATGGAAATATATACTCCAATGATCAGAAGACATGCAGTGCAGATCGGGGGGAAAACATCTTAGTTGCGCCTCCTGATAAAGAGGTGACTGCAAAGTGTCTGCCATTATGGCATCCTCCAAGGGTGGCTGCCCAAGCTGGGCATACTTAGGTACACATGAGACGGCTTAGGAATGCACTTATGTTTACTGAAGCTTATGTTGAACCTCATGATTTTCTGGAAAGCCTCATACGAGGACTGTAAACCAAGTCAGGTGATGTGAGGGCAGCCTGCCATTATGTGGACTGCCAGGCAAAGCTTTGTAATTGGTTGTCATTCAACCTGAAAGACCACATATAGAATTTTACCTACAGCTAGACCTCTTAAAAACAAGTTTCTTTTTTAATTACAAAGCATAATCCTGTTTATTCATACTATGAACACATTAGAAGCTAAAGTAACAAAATTTTATGTTAAAATTAAACTTTATTTTTTCTAATAACAAGAATTTGTAATACATCAGAAATACTGGCTTAGAAAAAATGTTCTTCATTTACCATTCATATTGCTCAGAACATTTTCACTATAAAAATGGCAAATTCATATGGAGAATCCAGAAACTCAGTTTGTAGCTTTCCTTGTCATTATCATGTTAGCTTATGACCCTGACTCTTCCAACTTAGATTCACATTTTACTGAAATCCAATGTTACAGAACCCTGCCTGTGCTGTTCTAGAAAAGTTGTGGGGTTTGATTGCCTGCCACTAACAAGTGTGATTTCCAATGCAAGGGTTTAGTGAGAAAGGAAAGAGGTTGTTTATTTAAAGGTAATACAGATTTAGAATAGTGGTGAATTTCTGCCATCAAGTCCCATTCCCTTTAAAACATCTGAAACACATAGTCTTGCCTCCCTTTGCCAAACCAGGCCAGTTTCAGAATACACCAGGCAGAAGTACGGTCTTTCAGGAAAGCAGAAGTCCGTAGATCAGCACTCCTGGTCACAGTTCAGTTCAGTTCCAAGCATCTCCCACAAATCTGTGCTTAATTACACAAGTCCCCACACAGTGACATCAGCTTTGCCACCTCTTCTCCAGGCCAGCCCATTCAGCCTCCTCTTTCTCACTCCAGACCTCATGGCATCTCCTACTCCAAACTGTGTAGCATCTCCTTACACACCAGCCCTCATGGCAGACTGAGGCCCTTCTCTTTTAGCCCTCCCTTATTTTAAATGCTCATACTGGAACTTCCTATATGACCTTGTATCTGGACCCTCCCATTATGTGCTACTTTTACCAGTTTCCCCCTGTCTTGTACCTTATGTTGGCTGCCATCTGTAGTCAGGACAATGGTTCCTCATGACATAGGGGCATCCACCTCCCCTGGCTATGTCATGAGTCACTAGACTTCTTAAAGTCATGTACACCTTTGGCCCACAGCAGCAACGCAACTATTGGTATGGTTATGCAAAGTATCTTAAATGCCATATTGTCCAGTTCCCCCTACCCACAGCCAAGTTTTATGGGGAATATTTCAGGGAACCCCTGCTCTGCACCCCATTACAATAATAACAGCTCCACTTTTGTCATTTTGGCCAGTGAGATACACTGAGAAAATTCTTCCAAAATTAACTACAATGTTGTCTAAGATATTAAAAACAAATTTAAAATGAATGTATGGCCAAGAAAATAAGAAAACTTCAAACACTAAATGTTAATGAATAGTTTTAGTTCAGAGGAAAAGAACAATAAAGTGAGAGAAAGAGGAGGTGAAGAGGGAGGGAAGAAAATGGAAGAAAGAGATAGATAGATGATAGAGAAAGAAAGAAGAAAGAAAGAAAGAAAGAAAGAAAGAAAGAAAGAAAGAAAGAAAGAAAGAAAGGAAGGAAGGAAGGAAGGAAGGAAGGAAGGAAGGAAGGAAGGAAGGAAGGGAAGAAAGGGAAGAAAGGAAGGAAGGAAGAGGTCCAAATTGATTTTTCCTTTTGGATAACTGCTGAAATCAAATAAACTTGAATCAATTAATCTCTCTCTCTCTCTCTCTCTCTCTCTCCCACATCCCCTTCTTCTCTGGTTCTGTCTGTTTCTCCTTTTCTCTTGCTCATTTTACTAAGTATTTTTACATATGTTGAACCTCATAATTTTGGGATCATTATACACTGCTTTTACCATGTGTCACTGTCAAAGTCTCTCACTTTAGTAATGATCCTAGGCTTAAAGTCAGCTTCATCTGATATTAATATAGCTACACCAGCTCTTCTTTGTTTAGTACTTGCATAATAAACAATATCATTTAAAATTGTATTGACAAACATCAACTATCTTGGAATAAATGTAGCATAAATATTAGACTTTCACATGAAAATTAAAAAAGCACTGCTCAGGGAAATTAAAGACCTAAATAAATGGAGGACCACATCATGTTCATGAATTGTCAAAATCCGTAGTATTAAGATGACAGTGCTCTTCATATTAATGTATTTTATGTAACATGCAATTTCAACTTAGACTCTTTTTTTTCTTTTGCTGTAATTGTGTATTGGATTATAAAATTTACATAGTCATGCAAAGACTCCAGATACTCAAGGTAATCTTCAGAAAAATAACAAAGCTCAAGTTTACACCACCATATAGTAAGATGAATTATAAAACTATGGTAGTTTCCAATGCATTGTACTTTACATTGGGGAGTGTATTGGCTCCTCAGCAAAAAAATTGTTGACATAACTCACCAGTTCAGCTGATTAGGGGAAAATACCATGAAACATTAGTATATGTTGTGCAAAGCATTTGGTAAAATTCCAAAGACATTAATGTCAAACACAAACAAACAAACAAATATTCAGCCAACTAGAAAGTGCTTTTCAGAAACCTAAAGTTAACAAGAAACCAGAGTTACGTGCATGTAATCTGTCCCCCAGAGTGTAAACTGTACCTCTCTGAATAGAGAATGTTCACTGTATGTGCTAACCTGAATCATTGAGAGTTATGAACCTGCACATCAGGTTGTGTGCCGGCATCATCTTTATGACACCCAGTTATTTTTTCATTCTTTCCCCAATTTGTTCTCATTAATTTGATGAACCTTATTTAAAAAAATGTTACAAAAGCTTACTTTTTGCAACATTCTACATAAACTGTGGGTGCAAATAAAAGATGAGTTAGATGTAAAACTTGCTTTCTAACAGCTTTTAAAAATATTTTACCTACAATTTTGTATTTCATAAGTACATATCAATGTCTATATTATCTATAATTGTATGCATCTTAATCAGGTGAATTGTCTTTGGTAATTTTAATGTTCATGCAAATGTATATGTGTATGTCTTTGTACACGTGTGTGCATAGGTATATGGGGGCCAGTGGGAATAACCTTTCTGAATTGACTTACAAATCTAAGATTAATATGACCTATCAAAAGCCACAGATGTAGGTGTTAGGTGTTTATCTTTAAAAAGCTCACTGAAAAGTTATTCCTTTTGTTTATAACTAATGGAATTTAATAAAGAATATATGAAAACATGTAAAACAAAGTAGTGTATAATCCCTATTTTGCTCAAATTATTTGAAACAGACACTTGACTTCTGAAGTCGAATTAATAATTCATTATTTCTCATTATGACAATATAGATTGTATGTATGTTAAATATAATGGAACTTCTAGAATGTACAAAGTACAAAAGTTCTTAGGATTGCATGCCTATAATTTTTACTTTATCAATCTGTCCTTTTTGGTGAATATTTTAACTTAATTTTAGCCAAATTAAATGGCAGCACTAATATATTATGTTTCATTTGTTACTACCTACTAAAATCATAATGTTAATTTATTGCTGTGATCTCCTATGTAAAGCATGGACAAGAAGTATTAAACTCTCATTCCAAAAGGGAAATTTTATTACTAACAGATGCATTCTAACTGGGGAGTTGTATGCTGCTATGAAATATGAGCCTTACTTCAAGATGCATTTATTCATTAGGTGTGTATGGGGACCAGGAGGTCCAGCCCTGGGCCCTAGCTACATCCTCGGCGGGCTCCTGTTGTCGTCAGCTCCCTAAGTGACTCTGCTCCCCTTGTCCCTGGAGACCTGCCCATTGTTGTATTTCTTCCTATATAAACACTGTGTTGCCAGTGCAGATGAGTGCTCTCTCCTCCTCCATAATTTGCTCTAATAAAATCCCTATTTTTCACAAACGAAAGAACATTCATTTTTCCCACGTCATTTTTCAAGTACCAGATCACAGTATTTCAAATTTTAAGTAAACAGAAAGTCCAATTTTTCATAGTGACAGCAACTGCATTGATGTATGAACCTGAAACACCAAATGACTTATTCTTGATGATATTTAAAGAAGCCCCTTGTATTTTTAAAATGTGCCAAAGTGATTTGTTTTGGCATTGCATTTTAGCCCTTGTTTATGTAAGTTCTTAATAGGCTGTGTTTCATTATCAAGGGTAGGTCCTTGTTATAAATTAGATTCCATCTGCTAAAATCTCCTCATTAGAGGTTCAAAGGACAGATAATGCTGTGTACTCCTTACTTAAATAAATCTCGTAAGCTTGTAAGCTGCCCAATTTATTTGGAATCAGGAAAAACGATGACATCTCGGATATCCTGGGAGAGAAAAATAAACGTCACAGCAATGGCCTTTTCATTTTCGCTCCAGTCACAGAACCACAGGGGTGTGTTACGAGGAGAGAGTACTTGTAGCCATCACCATAATGCTGTGCCCTGCACTGCTCTGTGTGAGTGGACAGTGATGAATGAGAAGGGCTGTGAGAAACACGTATTCCCTTCAGCTCTGAGGTTTCCACTTTTCAAGAGTGACCGTCTTGAACTTAAAGGATGCCAAAAACCACTTATTAGTTTTGTTTTTTTCATGACTGTAGTGGAATATAGTGACATATGTCAGTGGTTAAAAGATTAAGATCGAGAGTAAGAATGCAAAACTGTGAAATCCTCCTTACCTTTTTTTCAATCCTTGTGGAATTTTAGGGTAGGACAACTCTTGAGCTCTAATTTAATGTTTATGCTGATATATAATTCAAAGAAAATAAGTATGCATATTTAAAGTGTATAATGTCTCACAGGTTGACCTATTTAGACACCTGTGAACCTGTCACAAGCAAGATAAGGAACTAAGTCATCAAACCTCAAAGTTCCTTTATGCTGCTTTGTAATTCCTCCGCTCTGCCCCTCTCTGCCTCATCCCCATTGTCCCAGGAAACCCCTGATCTGTTTGTTACTGTAAATTAGTTTGTATTTTCTGAAATTTTATATAAATGAAAATATAAATAAATATAAAAGATACAAATGTATCTGGGTGTACTCTGGCCTCTTTTACTAAATATTACTTATTGCATGAATTGTTCTTGGATTATTTGTTCCCTTTATATTGCTCAATAGGATTCCATTGTGTGGATAGGTCACAGTTTGTTTATACTCCCACTAACAAACATTTGGGTGGTTTCAATTTTGTTAGCTATATTATGAATAAAGCTGGTTTGAACATTCTTGTACAAAGCCTTTCAACAACATGCTTTTCAAAAAGTATTGGCTAACAATCTAGGATTAGAGTAGATGGGTTGTATAGTAGGGATAACTTTTTAAGAATCTGCTAAACTGTTTTTCAAAATAGTTATAGTGTTTTACATTTCTACCAGAAAAGTGTGAGAGTTCCAGTTTTTCCATATCTTTGCTAACATTTGTATTTTCACCTATTTAATTATAATCACTGCAACATACTAATGGTATTCCATTGTGGTATAAATGTGAATTTCCCTAGGGTCTACTGAACTGGACCTCTGTATTTCTTCTTTCTTGAAGTTTGTGCTCTAATTTTTTACTCATATCTTACTAGATTGTTAATGTTCTTATTAGGTTTTAACATTATATATTCTATAGATAAATCCATTGTCTGATATAGGCTTATCAAATATTTTTCTCCTTGTATGTTTTGATTTTTCATTCATGTAATAGTGTCTTTAAAGAATATTTAATTTTAAATATAGCATAATTTATCATATTTTGTAAATTGTGGTTTATAGTCATATCTAAATTCACCTAATCTAAACATCTAGAATAGTATAGATTGAGGTTTACATTTCTGTCTGACTTATTTTCAGTAAATGTTTGCACATGGTGTTAAAATCTATTTCCATATGGATATTCA
>PVIA01008299.1:0-73310 GCA_004024845.1 Tonatia bakeri
AGGTTCCTGTTAAAGGTGAAATCATATGGTATTTATCTTTCACTGCCTGGCTTATTTCGCTTAGCATAATGCTTTCCAGTTGCATCCATGATGTTGCATAGGGTAGGAGGTCCTTCTTTCTTTCTGCTGCATAGAATTCCATTGTGTAAATGTACCATAGTTTTTTGATCCATTCATTCACTGATGGGCATCTAGGTTGTTTCCAGCACTTAGCTATTGTAAATTGTGCTGCTATGAACATGGGGGTGTGAAGATTCTTTTGGATTGGTGTTTTAGGATTCTTAGGATATAGTCCCAGCAGTGGAGTTGCTGGGTTGAAAGGTAGATCCATTTTTAATTTTCTGAGGAAGTTCCATACTGTTTTCCACAGTGGTTGACAACAACTTAAAATTTTCAAAGCATAGTATAGAGTCTCCTGAGACCCTTTCAGGGGCCAAATCATTTTCATAACAATCCAGAGGATCATTTGCCTTTTCACAGTGCTGATGCTTGCACCCACTATGCCAAAACCACAGTGGGTAAAAATGCTGGAGCCTGAACCAGGGCAGTGGTATGAAACTGTACCGATGGTCACCATGATCTTCTCTAGTGTGCACTCACTTGCAAATAAAAGAGTGTCAGTTTCACTTAAGAGTGTCTTTGATAAAACTGTAAAACTGATGGGTTTTGTTAAATCTTGGCCCCAGTACACCTGACAAAATGGGGTGTGTGCCCAAGGCAGTCCTGCTGCCCACGGATGTGAGGCGTTGTCTCGGGTGGAGCACTCTGCGACTGTCGGGGCAGTGAGCTGAACTGGCTGGTTTGTTCCGGGAGCTTGGTGTGTATTTGAAAGAATGACTGACAGACACGCTGCCATCGCTCAGGCATGGGCAGCTGGCAGACATTTTCTCAAGAGTGAATGAAGTGAGCCTGTCACTTCAAGGAAAACAACTGACAATATTTGTCAATGGAAAATTTTGAGTATTCAAGCAAGTAATCAGAATGTTGGAAAACTTGTATGAGCTTGACAGTTCCCAATATTTAAAGGCTTTTTTTTTATATAAGTGGTGATATTGATGAATGTTATTTTTTTTAAATGTTGTAGAATAAAATGTGTCAACATTTAGAATATCTGCATAACTCAGTGAACCATTATTTTGCAAATAACCAACGCATGTTGGTGTAAAATTATTCATGGGTGAAAGATCCACTCAAAGCGCAAGACCAATGGTTTTTACTGTAACAGAGTATTAAAAGTTCAATGACATAGTTTCAGATACTACATTGAAACTACCCTTTAAGGAACTACCATTTGTCAAGTTTGGATGTGCTGGGAACTACCCTGCCTGGTTTCAGACCAGCAACCCCCCATGGCTAAGGCTGAGTGAGTGACCTTTGGACCAGAAGCCGGTAAGGAGACAGAACTTAACTCCCTAGCAGGGGTGCTCCTTCTGCTCCCTTTTCTTCACCCTGCCTGGCCCCCAATGCTTGATCAGTTAGCCAATGATGGGTAAGATTCCCCAAGGGGGGAATGACCTAAGACAGGCACAATCACATGGAGGCCTCAGGGAAGGACTTTGGGGGCTATAGCAAAAGGGGGTGATGGACCCTCATCCCTCGGCTTTGACATAGCCTGAGTCCTTATTCTGTCTGCAAGAAGTCTCCTAATCTCTTGTCTGTCTTACTTCCCCTGCCTGACTAAAGCCTGAAACAATGCTGGTGGAGGGTGTCGCCCTGTGCTGGAAAGGGCGGGTTCCCTAGGGCGATCAGGCCTAAGAAAGAATATGTAAAATCCTGTGAAACCTGCTTTGTTTATAATGCTCTCAATTAAATGATAAAGGTCCGATAAGGAAAGGAGTTTGTTTCCCAAGGTTTTGCAGTCCTTTAGCTAACAGACCCTGATTCAGAATAGGCATCTTTGTATGCTATTGTTTGATCCTTACTGCCTAACAATGATTAATGAGCTTTACCTGTATTCCTGTGCAAAATGAACCTAATAAAAGCCCATTCAGGAAAAGGCTCTTGGCCCTTCTCCTTTGAGAGATTGGTCACCTTTCCTCCCAAGTAGATCATGTCTTGGTAGACTTATTCTCATCTGTGGTGGCCAGGGGGGTGGAGGACCCTGCAGGCAGAGCCCCCCCACATGGATGGAGTATCAAAGAATATCCAGTTAGGTTAAAAAAAAACTATTGCAATATACCTATATTTTTCAACTGCATAGTTTTGTGGGACTAGATTTACTCCAGATTCTTCAACCAAATCCCATGATTTTAGAGATTGAATAGAAAGAAAAACCAGATATGAGAATCTAGGTGTCCTGTATTAAGTCAGACATTAAAGATATTTGGAAAAATGAAAAATTGATGCCACTCTGCTCTTTCAATTTTATTTTTGTTTGTTTTGAAAAATAGTAGTATTCATAGAAATAAATTATTTGTTATCAAGTAATTAGCTTATTATTGTAATTTTCAAATGCAGTCCTAATTTTGCTCAGTTTTAATTTTGAATATAGTAAATATCATTAGACAAAACTCACAAAAAATAGAAGTCCTTTGGAGTCTGCAATAATTTTTAAGAGTGTAAAGTGGTCCTGAGACCAAAAAGTTGTGAACCAGTAATTTAAAGAATAATAAAAAAGATGCCATGTATTCAACTCATATCTTAAATAAAAAAGCATGACTAGCATCTTTGAAGCCATTGTATATTCTCCCTAGAATATAGCTTCTTCCATTCTCCCAGATGTGAGCATGTCATATTAATTTTATATCAACCATTCTCTAGCTTTTCTTCATAGTTTATTTGACATGCATATCTCCCTATATAACATTTAATCTTGCCTGTTTGGGGGCTGCATACAAATGTAACCACAGTCTTTGTCATAATTTGTATTTCCTTGAAAGCGATGCCTGAGAAAAGTAGTCGGGTGAAGGTAGTATATTTTGGAAGTGGAAGGGCAGGAGTAGAGACTGGAGGAGGAAGAAACCAAAAGTACATTCATTGTGCTGGTTCCTGCTGTGGGCAACTGAGGAGAGTCCTGCTGTGTAGCTTCTGTGACAGTATGTACAACACATTTCATAACTGGCTCACCAGACCAAAGCAGAGAGACTTGGCATTGTTCACTGACTTCCCCTCCATTTGGTTAGAGTGGCTCTCAGGGGCTTAACTCCCTTGCACATTTAGGCTGAGTGGCTTCCCATGGTTACAAGAAAGGCTTGAGGAAGAAAAGCAGAGGCTCGTCTTTGTGACCTTGTGGTGCCACTGGTCACTGTATGGGACTGTCCACCACAGATGCCTGAAGTCACGTGAGCTAGAGGGATATGGATTGAGGGATACCACAAGTGCTGGTTACACTGTATATATTCTTTTATGACTTTCTTCTTTCTCTCCAGAGTATGTTATTAAGGTATTTGGGGTTGATATTAGTAGATTTGGCTAACTCACTTCCACTGATGCATAGTACTATAATGCCTGACTATTTTATAACTTAATTTCTATTCTCTTGTTGGACATTTATTTCTTGACATGCAGGCTTTTCTTAATGCTACTGTAGTAAAACAAATAAATAAACATTTTCCTGTCCTTATATTCCATCTAAAAAATTTGTAGTCAGCAGAAATAAGGTCTCCCCCTCAATTTTGCACTTCAAATCTTGAACAATTTTGGCCAATATAAGTCACATTCTGGCCACAGTGGATTCTGGGAAGCATAGGTTTGAGATTTCTGACCTCTGCAGTACAGGAAAGCACACTAGAAGAACCACCATGTCCAACACACTAGGCAACCAGGCAACAGCTATAACAATTAAAAATAAATGTAATCCTTTGATCCTGTACTTTTTACTCTGGTAATCTATTCCACAGAAATAGAAGTACTAATATAAAAGAGCATATGTACAATGCCATTTATTGCAGAGTTATTTCTAGTGGACTGAAAGTAAGCGTCCTTTACTAAAAGAATGGCTGGATATACTGAAATATAGCAAAAGAATGAATTAGGGCAATACCAGATGACTTGAAATGATTCTACAATGCACTGTTGGGTGAGAAAAGCAAGATGCAAGAATGTATGTACATGTTATATAATCCCATTTAGTTTTTGGTAAAACAATGGCCAAGAAAAGGTGTATAAACACAGGAGTGGACAAAAGTAGGTTTAGAGTTGCACTGTGACATTCTTTTGAGTTAATAAAGCTATTGTAATAATCAAAATCTGCATGCCCTTTTCCATGTGAACAACTGTAAACCTATCTTTGCCCACACCTGTATTTATGTATATATTTATGTAAGTACATAAACTATATAGAAGACCACCCATTGAGTTGTTTACAGGGCTTACGGTATAGTTAGGAAAGTGGTATACAGCTAATGTGGGCAAAGAAGTGTAAAAATAATGTAAAAGGATGGACCCCTCAATGGGATTATTTTAGGAGGTTAGAATTTTAAGCAACCTTTATTTCTTTATATTTGTATGTACTATTAAAATTTTAGTGAATGTATGTCATTTATACAAAAAAACAGTAAGTCTACTTCTAGTGTAAATAATCCCTTTTCTAATGGAACTGAGGGTAGAAAAGTGGTAGTGAAGATTACTGTTTTATATAATCTACTTGCATACTGTTAGATTTTATACTATATCTATACATGTATAAGAGAATAATTTTTTAAGTTAGCAAAGGAAACACGCTTGTTCGGACTAAGGTTGGTGCTTGCACCTGTGCTCGGCAGCTCGCGCAGTCTGACTTCCTCATTCCATTAACTTCTCCTCTGCGGCATCAGATCCTTTCCTGCTGGCTTCTTCTCTGGGAGTTAGAAATGCGTTCCCTATTCCCCGTGTTAGGAAATCCCCCTTTCATGTTACAGCCTCTTCCAGCTACTGTGCCTTCTCACAGCTTTGCTCTGTGGCCATGAGAAAGCAGCTTGGAAGAGTTGCCTCCACTCACTGTCTCATATGTCATTTGCCCCTCATCTTTCCCTGACAAAGGTGTTCCTGGAACTTCCCACCACTGTCATCAAGGCCTCCTTATTGCCAGCCCTGGTCGTCCCAGAGTCTCAGGAGACCTCAACCCTCTGAACAACCATCTTCTTAGAGATCTTTCATCCATTTGCTTACACTGTCTTCTCCCCAGCCCCTTGCTATAAATGGATTTTCTCTGGGCCCTCTGCTAGCCCTTTATCTGCCTTAAATGCCAGCATCTCAGGGCCCCACTTCCTTTCTTTCCTATTACATTCACTTTCCCTGGAGATGGCATTCATGCTTGTGGCTTTGGCAGGGATGACTCAAATCTGTATTTATGGCACAGATAACTCACCAGAGTTCCTGACCCACATTTCAAGCAGCCTCCTGGAAATCTCCTAGATCTCTTACTTGTCAGTGACTGTATATGTGAAAGGCAGAACACGTTGTCTTTCTCAGAGTGCATTTGTCCACACCGATCATCAGTCTGTGTTCCCCACCTTGTTGAATGGTGTCACAATCCATCAGCCCACAAAAAGGGACTTGAGCTGTGAAATCATCATATAGCCTTGATTCTTATCATATCTAATAACTGGGTTCTTTGGACTCTTTCTCCTAAAAACCTCTCAAGCCCTTTAGTTCCCTCCCTGGTGTCCACCTCTGCCTTAGTGCATGCCCTCAATGCTCAATTAAATTCTTACAGCCTTTTATCTCCAGTGGCACCACCTTCAAGCTATTTCTCATGGTGCCAGCAATATAAACATTCCTAAATGCAAAACTGAATAGATCACGCCCATGCTCAAAATTCTTGAATAACTTCCCATGACCTGCATGACCAAGTTTAAGCTATTTAGAATAATATGTAGGGCCTGCCCCACTTACCTTTCTGAAATCAGTCCTTACCACTTATTCACATGACTGACCTACCCTTCAACATACTGAATTATCTACATTTCCCAAGCTCAACTCCAAAAGCCAAACTATGCCACTGAGCCTTGCAAGTGTCTATCTGATATAATGTACCTCTTGTATCATCCCATGTTTCCATCTTTTACCCCACTAGACTGTAAGTGCTTCCAGGGGCTGGGGACTGTATTCTACTCCCACAAATACCTCACAGAGTATTTGATACATATTGGTTTAATATTAAATGACCTCATTTCTGCATGTATAGACATTGAGTATCTATCAGACAAAGTGACTTTCTCAGGTCACACAGGAAGAAATAAGGCCACCTAAAACAAACCTTACTCTTGCCTGGAATCTGTGTTGGGTTCTCTTCTCACCAAATTCCATGTCCTTCCCTGTTATTTATATGAACCTAAGCAAAATACTTTCACCTTGAATCTAAATTTTCTTATCTCTGGGAGAATTATTTCTAAGAAATCATTCAATTCTAATTATTTGTTTTAGTAGAGTGGTAAGTTCAAATCTCCACACTATCCTTATGGCAAGTAATTTAGTTTCTCTCTGTCTTAATGTTCTGACCTAAAAAATGGGGACATCGATAGTAACTTAATTCATAAGGACCCTATAATGATTAACTGGGAGAATAATTTGAAGGGCTTAGGAGAATGTTGGGCCAATTATAAGAATTTAACATGAGTTAACTATTATTACATTTTTCATAGGTATGGACCCAAAACACTTCAACCCTTCCATCATAAAAGTCGATGGCTAAAGTCCAAATAACTGGCTGTTTTAAAACAATAGATTAGAAATTGATTTGGTGACAAACATAGATCATTATTCTTAGCTTGTTGTTAGCTTTCCAAATAACCCATAGGCTAGTATAGTATAAACAGAGCTTCCATATTAAAAAATCATGTATTAAAGTTAATTGTCAAAAATGGCATATATACTTCATACTTTGGTAGTTTTTTTCAAACTATTTTGGACTATTTCAAACTCTAAATATATTGCTAATTTTATCTTAGTTAAATCATTGGTAAGGCAGTTTTGAAAGTTAAGAAAATGCCTAATATTTTTTATGTTACTTTACCGAAAATTTCTACCAACTTTAACATAAGCTCCTCCCACCCCCACCACCAAGCTTGTACATTTCCATGAAAACAGGTTAAAAATGTTTTAATTATATAGAAGCTGAGTTTTATAAACTCTAGATTCATGCTCTTGATTTTTTTTCTTTATTGGTTACTGTAACAGGAAATTGTTAAATTCTCATCTTTGAAACTGTGATGAAAATGCACAGAAACTATCACTCCAATGTCCAATCAAAACAACCAGAAAAAAAATATCACTCAACACAATTACACCAGGCTATATGCCAATGAAACTGGAAATGCCCCTTTTTCAGATTTGGTAACCTGTATTTCAAGTGCCCTAGACAACACTAAATCAAAACTGAATCAAGACTATTTTTGTCACTGTTGTCCATGTCAGTGTGTATTCGAAATAAAACCCAGTCTGTATGTGTCTCACTGATTTATAAATCATCAGATGTTGAGTTAACGTAGCTGGTAGATCATCAAGAAACATTTAAGTTATTTTATGATTCCCTTAACCAGCACCACCCCAAAACAGAAAGCTATATTTTTCCTGCCATAAAACAGAACATTAAATTTTGAATCAGAGTTAGAAACTGCTAGCTCAGTGTGGCTCAGGGTAGGATTCGATTTTGGGGTTCTAGGTTTTCCTTGCTCCTGCTGAAAGAAAATAGCAATAGAAAATCAAGAAAAACAAAAGAAAATACTGGCAGTGTCCACCTTGGTTCCTGGCTTGTCTGGGAGTCAGTAGGCACACAGTCTGTTTGTTTTCTCTGCCCCTGGATATTGGGTTATATTTGGCAGGAGGGGAGCAGCAGGAACTACAGGAAGATGAACAGAGATCCAAGAAACAGCTGCCTAGTTAAGACCTGGTGGGATGCTGCTTGTAAACTCCCAAAGGGCACTCTGGGCATAGATGAGCAGAAGAGGTGTCAGGTGGCATCGAAGGCAGTTTGAGCCTCCTGCATTCTCCAAGTGCCTGAGGCAGTGCA
This sequence comes from Tonatia bakeri, assembly GCA_004024845.1. NCBI lineage: Eukaryota > Metazoa > Chordata > Mammalia > Chiroptera > Phyllostomidae > Tonatia > Tonatia bakeri. Next base: position 7,931 of record PVIA01008299.1, read on the forward strand.
GGAAGCTAAGAGATCCTGCCAGAAATTGTGCTTTTCCCCTTGTCAACACAATCACAAACATGAAATGCAGCTGAGTAACTGGTTGCAAACAGGGGATCATGCTCTGCTGGAATCTGTGAGATGGGGCACAAAACAGCCCCCTACACTGCTTACTCATCACCGCCGAATGCCGTAACTATCTTTGTTGAATACCAGCTCACTAGCACCTCTCAGGTAGAGCAAACTACAGCTACCTCTGCTTTTAAACACCAAAGAAAAATACTAAAGCCTGCAGAAAGCACAAAGCAGAAGAGTCCCTGAGTGCCCCTAGGCTAGGTGTGAGTGTCATTTTGAAGGATTGTTATTGCTGTGTTTGACGCCAGTGGACATATTGAACTTCTTTCCTTTGTGCCATTGGTGTCAGTGGGATCAAAGGTGTGTGTGCATGTCTGTGTGTCTGCACGGGCATGGTGGGAGGTGAGATGGATGAAACAGGAAGAGGGAAGAAAAAAATGGACAACTGAAGAAGGAATGAAAGATGAAGGTGGATGGGAGCCCCGATTTGAGGTTATGTGGCTCATGGAAGATGAATCATTCTATAATATAGTTCAAAGAGGGACCGGCACACATATCTTCTTCAAAGGCATTCTGCCCATGGTGAACCACATTCTCTGAGCTAAATGAAGGAACCAAAAATCCCATTTATTGTGGGCAATACTGATCCCAGGCATTGAGCATAAGCAAAGCCTGTAAGCTAGCTGTGGGAGCAGTATTTAGAGCAGATGAATGCTTATCCACTTCTCTGATGCCATTTCTTTGGTATCTCTTATGTGTCAAGCCCTGTGATAAGTGCTGGGGATAAAAAGATGAATAAGAAGGTATAGGCCAGTCTAAAGTGTGTACGGATTATCACCTTTATAGTACAAATGGGATCATCTTACGAAAGGCTGAAGAGCACATAACTAAGGAAAGGAGCACAAAGGAGCAGTACCCAACTTGCCCAGGGGGAAAGGGACACTTTCTGGGAGAGATGGGATATAATAGTCTTTCCAAAGGACACTTGAAGATGAGGAAGCACAAGTTAACTAGATTGACAAAGACAGGGGTGTTTTGAAAGAGGGAAGAATCATTGCCAACACTTATTATATTCACTCTGTAGCAAGAACTGGTCTCAGTAATTTAGATCTATTAACTCAAGTAACTGTACAACGACCATGGCAGAGAAGAAGCCAGATCACCACCCACATTCCTGTTTTACAGATAAGGAACATGGGGCAGGAAGAGAGTAATAAATTGATCAAGCTCAAACAGCTGATAATGGGCAGAACCAGAATGTTAACTCAGGCAGTGTGTTTGGAGTCCTGCTCTTAACTCCTATAACATACTGCCTTTTCTTGCTAGGGAAAAAAGGTATAAAGATGTAGAGATGTGGAGTGTTCAAGCACCCTTGTTTCAGTTCCAATGAATACCCTTGTTTTAGTCCAACAGTTCATCTATGGAGGATCGGATATTGCACTGAGTGCTGATGTGTGAAATATGAGTATGGCTCAGTTCTTGCCCCCAAGTTCCTTAAAATAAAATAAGGGAGAGAGCCTTAAATATCTAATTCCAATATAATATGAAATAATGTTTAGATATGTTAGCTGATTTTTCTTCATCCCTGTACTTAATAGTACTATTTAATATTTTACTCCATGGCCCTTCTCCCATCCAAAGTAGAGATCGGGGGGAGGAAGATGGCGGCAATGTAGGTGGGAGCTCAGCCCACTTGCTTGTGCACCCAATTGGGACACCTAGCCAATCTCCCACGAACAGTGAACAACCAACAGAATGACAGTTGATAACAAATTTGGAAGCTAAAGTGTGCAGAGGATTCTTAAAAACAGGCAGTAAGATTTTGTAGGCTGATGGGAAGGTACTCCCAGCCGTGCACCTGAGACTGCGGCTGCTACAGGAGCATTGGAAGAAAGCCAATCAGTGATAGCCAGCGAGGAGCTCCCTCCCCTCCCAGAGTCGGGAAGTCTCAGACCTGTGCCAGGGGAGAGAGACCTGGATGTGTAAAGTCACTGGGGGGATAAAAAGGCAGCAAGTGACCCACAGCCAGTGGCTTACCCCAGCTGGGGTGGTGGTGGTCAGCTGGGACAGTACCAAAGAAACTGGGGAGCTGGGTGACATCTGGAGCTGGGAGAAGAGATGGGCAGTGACTGGGCATGACCCAGATAGACTCTCAGCCAGTCAGAGAGCTGGACTGTGTGGGAAGCTGGGCACTTGTTAGGAGCAGCGGGCAGCACCCAAGGGGACTTTTCTCAAAATAAGAACTGAGTAGCAGTGCAGGGACTTTGCACGCAAGAACCTTGAAAGCACCAGCAAAAAGGGAGGAGTAGGGGTGGGATTTCCTCCCACTCACACTGGCTCACAGACTGATCAAAGGGTCACAAAACGAGGTGGATAATCAGCAATGGCCTGGAGCAAATGCACAGAGTGGACAGCGTGGGCACACAGTGCTCTGAGGGTGTGGGCTGGAAAGTGCGCACCTGTGATTACTGTAGCCCAGACTGAGTTTGGCAGGTGTAAAATTAACAGGAGGCTTTTTTTTTTCCAAGAATAAGACAATAGACTTGGAGGGATTCACAAAGAAGTCAGAAGGTGAACACGAACAGCTGAGACAAATTTCACTTTGCTGTCTTTCAGAACTTGCATGGTTTTATTTCTCTTCTTTCTGTTTATTTACTTTTTTGTGTTGTTTGCTTTTATTATTATTTGTTTGGTTTTTTGTTCTCCCTTTCATATTGCATTTTAATTTTTCTTCTTTCACTTCACTCATATTCCATATGACACACTACTTTTGGCCCTTTACATTTTTTATTCAGATTATGTATTTCTTATCATATTATTGTTATTCCAAATCCCACTCAGCACACTTCCCTGGTCTTAGTCTATTTTACCATCTTCCTGAGCTTAATCACTATTGTGGTTAACTTTATTTTCTCTCATACTACCCCAAGTTTCTATCCCTGACTCTCACTGTTTGTCCTCCATCTAACCTCGCATAAGCGCTCTTCTTTCTTAAGTCAGCTCACATTCTTTTTTCTGTTCTAATAAGAGTCTCATTTCTTTTTCACCTTTTATAAACAGTGGCTAGTTGGGTGAAATATCATGGTTATTGCTGTACTTCTCCAAAGGAAATACTATTTCTTCACTACTCGTCTGTACTTTAAATCCCATGGAATACTCTCCCACCATCTCATTCCATTTCACCTTTGCCTTGCCCATGATCAGTTGAATAAGGAATTTTATTCCATTGTTTTCTTTCTCCCTTTTCTCTTTTTCTTTTCTTTCTTTTTTCACCTCTCTCATCCTGGGCTTTACTCCTTACTCTTATTAGTTTGCTTCTCCCATCCTCTCACAATCACTTTTTTTTTTTACTGTAGACATCTCATATTCCCTTTTTGCTTTTCTACAATATTCTTACTCCCATTCCACCTTTTAAAAAATTTCAGTCAACAATCACTGCTATCGACACTGCCTTGTTTTTTTCTGCAATTTTGCTCCTGTTGGTCCATTGCCTTTTCAGTTTTACTTCAAACCTTACAATATACTCTTCCCTTTTCTTACCCCATTGTTCCCATTGCCCTTTCATGTTTTACTTACATTGTAAATTTTGCTCTCTCCCTATCTTCACCTCGGTTGTATTCCCTACTCTTATCAATTCTCCTCCCTCTTACCACTCAACATTTTCTTCTCTTTTAGACATTAAATATTCCCTTTGTCATATCTTATAATATCCACAATCTCTCTTCACCTTTACTAATCTTAGTTCAATTGAGGAAGAGACTGCTGATGTACTAGGGGGATTCTTTTTGCTGGCGTAGGTTTGGTTGTCTGGTAATACTGCTTTGTTAACTAACACCTGTACAACAGCATACAAAACTAGGTGGGACTTGTGACTACCAGTAAACCCACTGGAGGGGAGAACCCACCAACAAAGGAGCCACAACAAGTAAACCCAAGTACAACAAGAGAGCCCACGCAAATGGAAAAAAGGGCAACCTTAGAGCATCCAGACAAGGAGACCAAAGAGACCACACCACTGAGTCCCATAGAAGTTCACCCTACAAAGACAGCTGGCAAAGCAGAGCATCTGGAATTGCAAAATCAAACAAAAAGAGTCACCTAAAATGGGGAGACAAAGGAAGAACCCTCAATAGAAAAGAAGGGAAGATTCCCCAGTAGAAGAGTTAAATGAAATGGAGGCAAGCAAACTATCAGTATAGAACTCAAAACAATAGTTATAAGGATACTCAAGGAACTCAGTGACAACTATAAGGAACTGAGTGAGAACTACAACAGTATGGAAAAGGACATAAAGCTATAAACAAGAACTAGGAAGAAATGAAGAATGTAAGAAATGAAGAATGTAATACCTGACATAAAAAAATATACTAGAAGGAATTACAAGCAGGCTAGATGAAGAAGAGGACCAAACTGGTGGGCTGGAAGACAAGATAGAAAGAAATACCCAGGTGGAGCAGCTGCATGAAAAAAAAACTCAAAAAAATATGAAGGTAGTTTAAGGGAACTGCAGGACAACATGAAATGCAACAACATTGGAATCATGGGAATACCAAAAGGAGAAGAAAAGGAACAAGGCATAGAAAACCTGTTTGAAAAAAATAATGACAGAAAACCTTCTTAACCTAGAGAGGAGAAAAGCCATACAAGTTCAGGAAGCACAGAGAGTCCCAATCAAGAAGAACCCAAAGAGGCCTATCTCAAGACACATCATAATTAAAATGCCAAGCATTAAAGACAAAGAGAGAATTTTAAAAGCAGCAAGGGAGAAACAGGAAGTAATATATAAGGGAGCTCTAATAAGGCTAGCAGCTGACTTCTCAACAGAAACACTACAAGACAGAGAGAATGGCAAGAAATATTCCAAGTAATAAAAAGCAAAGGTCCACAATCGTGACTACTCTATTCAGAAAGACTCTCAATTAAAATGGAAGGTGAAATAAGGAGTCACCCAGACAAAAGAAGGCTCAAAGAATACAACTCCATCAAACCAGCACTGCAAGAGATGCTAAAGGGACTGCTTTAAGAAAAGGAAGAAAAAGAGTGGGAGAGAGAGGAACATAGGTACAAAGGGGAAAAATGAATAAATACCTATCAATAAGAATCTTAAATGTAAATGGATTAAATGCTCCAATCAAAAGCCATAGAATAGCTGAATGGATAAGAAAGCATGACCTACACATATGCTGCCTACAAGAGACCCACCTCAGAACAAAAGACTTACAAAGACTGAAAGTGAAGAGTTGGGGGAAAAATATTACAAGCAAATGGACAGGAAAAAAATTCAGGGTAGCAATACTTATATCAGACAAAATAGACTTCAAAACAGAGGCCATAAAAAGAGACGGAAAAGGACACTTCATAATACTCAAGGAAAGAATTCATCAGGAAGACATAAAAATATATGCACCCAACATAGGAGAACCCAAATATATAAGGAAAATCTTGGAGGACTTCAAGAAAGATATAGACAACAACACACTTATACTAGGGGATTTTAACACCCCACTGTCAACAATGGATAGATCTTCCTAACAAAATATCAACAAGGATATTGTGGCATTGAACAATGTCCTAGATCAAATGGACTTAACTGATATATATAGAACCTTTCATCCCAAAGAATCTAAATACACATTCTTTGCAAATGCACATGGAAAATTTTCAAAGGTAGACCATATGAAAGGACACAAAACAAGCCTCAACAAATTCAAGAAAATTGAAATCATATCAAGCATTTTCTCAGACCACAAGGGTCTGAAACTAGAAGCCAACCTGAAGGGAAAAAAAACTCAAAAACATCCAATTCATGGAGATTGAATAGCATGCTATTAAACAATGAACAAGTTAACAATGAGATCAAGGAATAAATCCAAAAGTTTCTGGAAATAAATGAAAATAAACACACAGTCATCCCAAACCTATGGAACCAAGTGAAGGAAGTTCTGAGAGGAAAGTTCATAGAGATACAGGCCTACCTGAAAAGGATAGAAATATTTCAAATAAACAACCTAACCCTACATCTACAAGAACTGGAGGAACAACAACAAACAAAGCCCAAAGTGAGTAGAAGGAAGGAAATAACCAAGATCAAAGTAGAATTAAATGGCACAGAGACTAAAAGAACAGTTCTAAGGATCAAGAAATCCAGGAGATGATTCTTTGAAAAGAAACAAAATTGACAGGCCTTTAACCAGACTCATCAAGAAAAAAAGAGAGAGGACCCAAATAAATAAAATCAGAAATGAAAGAGGAGAGATTACTACTGATACCACAGAAACACAAAGGATTTTAAGAAATTACTATGAACAACTATATACCAAGAAATTTGAAAACCTGAGTGAAATGGACAAATTTCTATAAAAATACAATCTTGTAAAACTGAATGAAGAAAAAGCAGAGAGCCTGAACACACCGATAACAGCTAGTAAAATTGAAGAGTAATCAAAAAAACTCTCGGCACACCAAAGCCCTGGACTGGACAGTTTCACAGGAGAATTATACAAAACATCTCAGGAAGAAGTAACCTCTATCCTTCTCAGACTATTCCAAAAATTCCAAGAATAAGAAAAACTCCCAAACTCGTTTGATGAGGCCAGCATCATCTCAATCCCAAAACCAGATAAAGACACAACAAAGAGAGAAAACTACAGGCCAATATCACTGATTAACATGGTCACTAAAATCCTCAACAAAATATTGGTGAACTGCATCCGGCAATACATTAAAAAGATCATACACCATGATCAAGTGAGATTCATCTCAGGGATGCAAATATGGTACAACATTCACAAATCAGTAAACATAATATATCACATAAACAAAAGCAAAGACAAAAATCACGTGATCATATCAATAGATGCAGAAAAGGCATTTGATAAGATACAGTATACATTTATTATAAAAACACTCAGCAAAGTAGGAGTAGAGGGAACATACCTCAACATAATGAAGGCCATATATAAGAACCTAGAATCAACATCATACTCAATGGGCAAAAACTAAAAGCTTTCACACTAAGACCAGGAATAAGACAAGGATGTCCGCTCTCACCACTTCTATTCAGCATAGTATTGGAAGCCATAGCCACAGCAATCAAACAAGATAAAGAAATAAAAGGCATCCAAATTGGAGAGGAGGAAGTAACACTGTCATTATTTGCAGATGACATGATAGTGTATATAGAAAACCCTATAGACTCCTCCAAAAAACTACTCAACCTAATAAGTGAATTTGGCAAAATAGTGGGATACAAAGTCAATATTCAGAAATTGAAGATATTTTTGTACATCAACAACAAAATATCAGAAACAGAAATTGGGGGTGGGAAATCCCATTTGTATAGCAACAAGAAAAATAAAGTTCCTAAGAATAAATCTAATCAAGGAGGTAAAAGACATGTACTCAGAAAACTATGCAACACTGAAGAAAGAAATTAAGGAAGACACAAACAAATGGAAACATGTACCATGTTCATGGATTGGAAGAATTAATATCATCAAAATGTCCATACTACCCAATGTAATCTATAGATTCAATGCAATTCTTATTAAAATATCAATGACATATTTCACATATATAGAACAAACATTTCAAAAATTTATATGCAACCATAAACAATCACAAATAGCTGCAGCAATTTTGAGATAGAAGAACAAAATAGAAGGGAATCACAATATCTGACATTAAACTATATTACAATGCCACTGTAATCAAAACAGTCTGATACTGACATAAGAACAGACATATAGATCAATGGAACAGAAGAGAGAGCCCAGAAATAAACATGTCTCTATAGTCAATTAATATCCAGCAAAGGGGGCAGAAGCATAAAGTGGAGTAAAAATAACCTCTTCAACAAATGGTGTTGGGAGATCTGGACAGCTACATGCAAAAAAAAAAAAAAAAAGAAAAGAAAAGGAAAGAAACTTGACCACAAACTTACACCATACACAAATATAAACTCCAGATGGATAAAAGACTTACATATAAGTCACTATACCATAAAAGTTCTAGAGGAGAACATAGGGAGGAAAATCTCAGATATTCCACACAGCAATATTTTCACTGATATGCCCCCTAGAGCAAAAGACATAAAGGAGAGAATAAACAAATAGGACTTTATCATAACAAAAAGCTTATGCAAAGCTAAGGAAAACATCAGCAAAATAAAAAGGAAACCAACTTTATGAGAAAACATATTTGGCAATGATACCTCGGAAAAGGGTTTGATCTCCCAAATATATAAAGAACTCACATTACTCCACTCCAGGAAGACAAACAATCCAATTGATAAATGGACAAAGAACCTGAACATATAGTTCTCCAAGGAGGACATACAGCATCACTAGCCGTCAGAGAAATGCATATTAAAACCACAAAGATACCACTTCACACCAGTCAGAATGGTTATTATAAACAAATCAACAAACAACAAGTGCTGGTGAGGTTGTGAAGAAAAGGGAACTCTAGTGCACTGTTGGGGGAATGTAGACTGGTACAGCCACTGTGGAAAACATTATGGAATTTCTTCAAAAAACTAAAACTGTAACTAAAAATTGCCTTTTGACCCAGCAATTCCATTGTTGGTATTATACCCTAAGTATCCTGAAACACCAATTCAAAAGAACCTATGCACCCCAATGTTTGTAGCAGCACAATTTACAACAACCAAGTGCTGGAAACAACTTAAGTGCCCATCAGTAAATGAGTGGATCAAAAAACTGGTACATTTACACAATGGAATACTAAGCAGCAGAAAGAAAGAAGGAGCTACTACCCTTCACAACAGCATGGATGGAGCTGGAGAGCATTATGCTAAGTGAAATAAGCCAGGCAATGAAAGACAAGTACCATATGATCATATCTATAAATGAAACCTATTCAACAAAACAAACTAGCAAGCAAAATACAACCAGAGACACTGAAATAAAGAACAAACTGACAGTAACCAGAAGGAAGAAGGGAGGGGATACCAGGGGAAAGATGGGGAAGAGTCGTCGAGGAACATGTATAACAGACCCATGGATAAACCAAAGTGGGGTAGGATTGAGGGTGGGAGGTGAGGATTTCTGGGGCAGGGGAAAGTGGTGACAACTGTACTTGAACAACAATTAAAAAAAAGAAATAACAATTTTAAAAAGCTAGATATCAAGATTATTAAAGAAGAAAAGTAGGAGAGGCTTTTTGAAGAGCAAATTCCAGGGTCTGAATGACCTGGGGCATAATGGGTATACCACAAACAGTAAATTTGGAAGAATACAGCATGACACAAAGTCCAACATAGCCTTCCTCCTGTCACCCACCCAGCCACCACCTTCTCGGTGAGATAAAGATCACTTAGCCTGGAAGCAGAGGAGGAGGTTAGAGGAAAAGCAAAGAGTAGGAGGCCAGTGTGAGTCTCCTGAGAGAGGTTCCTGTGGCAGACAGTTTGGCAGACATCCAAGGGCAGAGAGAAGGCTGCACCTTGTTTTCTGGGTAACTGGCTAGATGAGTCTGGCATTCGGGGAAAAGGTCTGAATGCGGGAAATGAATTTGGTGTCCTCAGCATCCATAGCTGGTATTTGAAGCACTGGTGAGATCAGCAGAAGAAAGTTGTGGGAGGTGGTAGGTCTCATGTAGCCCTTGGCACTAAGTGAGGAAGGACTCAAGAGAGGTTATCTATGCAGACAGGGCTGGAATGTCATTTCTGGGGCAGATTTTCTCTGTGCTAAGGAGATGTAGCTCCCACATTTCCCATTAGAAGCTCTATGAGGGCAGGATTATTAACATTTTGTCCGCTATCACATTCCCACACCTAAAACAGTGCCTGGGACATAATTTATGCAAGCAATAAATGAATATGCTTCACAAGTTTTATTGAAACAACAAGGAGAGGCTAGCCATTTATTAATTCGTTCACTAACTGACTGCAGTTCGCAAGCACTGTTCTAATTGCTTGGAATATATCCTTGAATGAGAGCTTAGAGCTTATATTTTGTTAGGGGACACAGACAATAAATACTGAACCACAATTATGAGTTGGCTGTACAGTTTGTTGCCCTGAAGGATCAGGCTGAAATCACCCTATCTGGGGCTTTGTCTGACACTGTAACCCTGCTTGATGCCTTCTCCTTACTGGTCCTGCCCCTGATCCCCTTTCTTGGTTTCTTCCAGGAGCATTTCCTTAATAAATTGCTTGCACACAAATCTTCTTCTCAGGGTCTGCTTCTGAGGAGCCTGACCTAAGATAAGAGTGGTCCTAGAAAGTAAACTTAGTTATAGAAAAATATATAATACTTACGTTTTGCATCCCTGAGTTTATAGCTTGATCCTGATACCTGCTACAAATATGCAATAAATCCTACAATCAAAATTTGCACGAAGAAGTGGTCCATGGTCCATGGTGGAGGAATCAGAAAGAGCTTCCTAAAGAATGAGGAAAAAATTGGTCATGTAAAGAGTGGGGAAATCACACTAAGAAGGGATCGTAAGGACAAAGGTTCAGGAGTCATAACAGGAGGGGGCCTGCACCTGGCTCAGTAGGTCTGCAGCAGAGCTATGGTGTATGGCCACAGATTAGCATGCTTGGGAGGTGCTTAAACCATGGGCTGTATGTGGGGGAGGGGTGTGGGGAGAGGAAGCAGCTGAAGATGATGGTGCTTAGTGGGCAAAGGGACCAAGTCATGAGTCTTCCAGGTTAAGAATTTGAACTTTTCCTCAAGGTATCGAGGGCCATGCAAGAATTTTGTTTTATTTTGTAATTAGGCCCTATAGTCACATGGCATAAAATTTTAAAGTACAAAAGGTTTACAGTTAAAGAGAGATTCTGTCTTCCCTCCCTCCTCTAGACATGGAAACCACTAACATATGCGTTTAATATATATGCAGCATGTATATATAATCCAGCTTTGTTCACAAGACCCTATATGGTGATGATTCTTGCATGTGATTGTTGAGTTTTAAGTAAAGGAGTGATATGATCCAAATAGAATCTCATAAATATTAGTGACTGCAGTGTGCAGAATAGATGGGGAGGAGAACAGGGCAAAAAAATGAGCAATGACAAACAGAAGACAGTGGCAATATAATGGAGAAAAAATGAAGACTTTAGAACTAGCTCATTTCATCAAATAATAACCTCCAATATTTATTTAGTGCATCTCTGTAAAGAGCTCAGATTTTTATCTAATCCCCAAACTACATTGTAGCCAGCTCAGAAAAAAATATTTGAGTTTATAGTTTGCAGAAGAGACAAGGTACATAGAAAGGTAAGTTTAGGCCACCCCAATTCTGGATCTAATAATCTTTCCCCTATGAATATCCTAATGCTAGCCTTTTGGTGGGCCCAAACCACCAGCACAATGATGTGCAACCTTGACCAAGAACCATGAGAGTCATTTACTGCACCGACAAGGTAAAATGATGCTCTAACAGCTCTAATAAATAGAATAAGGCCAAAGAGATAGGATGTCACTTTGTGATTGGGTCGCAAAATACTTTGACTTCCATCTTGCTAGCAGTTTCTCTTTACTGCTTTCTAGGCTTGCATGCTTTGATGAACCAAGCTGCCATGTTGCACAGACCCAGGCAGAAAGGAGCTGAGGGTGGCCTTCAGCTGAGAGCCAGCAAGGAACTGAAACCTTCAGTCCAATAACACCCTGGGAGGAACTGAATCCTAGCACCAACCATGTGAGTGAGCTTGGAAACAGAACCTCCCCCAGACCAGCGTTCAGATGAGAATGCAGCCCCTGGACTAACACCTTGATTGCCGTCTTTAAGAGACACTTAAGTAGAAGGTTCAGCTAAACTGTGCCTGGATTCCTGCAGCATAGATACTGAGACAATAAATGTATATTGCCTTAAGCTGCTAAATTTTGGCATAATTTGTTATACTGCAATAGATGAGTAATGCAAAGCCATTGTCAGCATGTACAAAAAACAAATTACTTCGATTTACTTACATAGGCTAATGTTTTGCTGTTAAAGAAAACATATGCTTTTGTCATTAACTCAACAGTTTAATGTAATGACCCAAATGCTAACCAAAGTGCATAATTGACTGGGATTTACATATGGGTGGGTCTAGAAATTAAATCTTGTCTTCACAGCCACCACTTTCTGTGATGTTCCCTTAGTAGTTTTTCAGGACTTTCCTGTTGACTCCTGACTTTTTGTGAAGGATATTGAGGAAGCTGGTGTCGCCCTGTGGTGTAAATGGGGAAGCAAAGATGCTAGACAGGCACATTGCACAAATTCAACACCATTAGCAACTCCATCATCGCTGGATTTAACATGAGGGCTCAAAAGAAACTTACGCAGCCCTACAAAAGCCTTAAATGGGAACAAAAGTATCAGAGTTCGGAAATATATACAGTCAGTCCTGACACATAATGGCTTAAAGGAATCCTAATTTATTTGGGAGGGAAGTGAGATGAGATGCTATAGGCTCAGAGATTTTCCTTTTCCTCTTATCCCAGATGTTTTCAACGTGTTTTCACTTTCAGTTAATAAGCTGGTATTGACCTGCGGAATTTGAGAAGATGACAAAGAAATAAAAATCAAAGTTTTCATTCTTAATGACATTGAAATAATGAAAACAAGACACATATGAAAAAGACCTACAAATATAGAACAGGGAGTCCTGATTTCACAGGAAGTAGTAAATATATAGTGCTTGTTACTTACATGTAACTAGTAAGACTCTCAATTCACTAACTTAGTTGTACAAGAAACACTCATTTAAAATTTTTCCTTAATAAGAATAAACCCATCACTGGTCTCTCTCCTATCTGGATAGTGGGAAATTCATTAACAGCCATTATGGAAGGTATTCTTTTTCAAGGATTGTTGCAGAATTCCACCTGAAAGATGGAGAGAGGCCTCTAACCTCCAATGTAGCATAGCTATTGCTAACTCTTCAGGGCCTGGGCCTGCAGTGGCCCTTGGAACATGGGGTGTGGGTTTTCAGGTAGATGTAGTAACCTCAGGGCATGCTTTTGGGAGCTGAAAACAGGAATCCAGACCTCCTCTGTCCACACTTACAGCATTGTTTAAAAAAAACTCACTCACCCTTTTAATGACTGTTCTTTCTTCTGCACAACTGAGGACAAATACATTTGCTTTTCAACTGTTTAATTAGTAGTCATATAGGTGGTTTTCTCTCACTTCTATACTTTTCTGAATGAGTTCTCATGTATCCCTTCTGGGAGGTAGGCTAGTCAGGGATTCTGGTTCTCATTTTAGAGATGATGTAATTGGGATGTTGCATAAGACATTCATCCAAGCTCACACACAACCAGTCCTCAGCTAAGTCAGGCTTATAATGAAGGGTCCAATAATCCAGTGTTCTTTATGTTGCAGCGTGGCTGCCACAATAGTCAATTGTTATACCCCAGGTAGATGTTAAAGTGCGAATATATAAATAGCACTGATTATGGGTTACATTATTATTTTAGATGGACCATCTCAAGCTGGAGAAGGGCTTTCTGTGGCTAGGTAAGGAACTGAGACAAAAAAGACAACAGGGAGCAGAGGTAGGCTTTTGTGTTTGGTAGGTACGGATGGTTTCTACTGTACCTTTGTTTTTAATATTGGATCTTTCTCTGCAAATGTATGGATATAGCACAGAGACATCTATTACGTGTTTCTGAAACATCATCAAAAGCCCCATGGGCAGTAGAGTATAATGCAATGTGCCAACATGACAAGTGTGAAGCGTGTCAAGTCAGGGAACACCATAAATCCTCTATCCAATTCTCAAAGAATATGATACTCAAATGTCCATTCATCTTGTGCTCTCACACTGCCACCATTTTCAAAGGAGGCATCTGATAGGCTGGTGAGGGCTCCCTCGGTGCTGAGCTCCTGAGGGCAAGACTCATTAGCCATGTGGCCGTCTCTAAAATTATTACATCCAAACACTCAGGGAAAATAGCAACGCGAGGTAGCACACCATGCCTTGCTGCTATCATTTGTCAAAAACTGGCACCAGTTAGAAATGACACAGGATAACAAGTCCAGAAGCATCTAGAACAAACAAGAATGATTCATCACTGAAGACAGGGCAAAAATACATCCCTATCCATCCATACATCAATTATCCCAGCCATGAAAATAAGTACTGGTTCACATGCCCAAAGCCTGGAAAAAAACCAGGTGGGCTATAAGGAAATTATATTAGAGTTAAAATAGAAACCAGATCTAAGAAATTAAATATATTGTACTCTCTCTATGTTTGCTCATCATTAGGTTTGATTTTTCAAGAAAAAAAATAAGTTTGTGAAGGGAAACTCAGTATTTGGCTACAGAAAAATATATGCATCTACACATACCCCCCCCCCACACACACACACACAGTTCAGCAACATCAGAAGAGGTGAGGAAAGGTGACAAGGACATTCAAAAGAGGAAAAGGCTTCAGCTTAGCAAGAGGAAGGTACCTAAGTATCTAGGACAAGAAAATGGGCAGAATTTGAACAATAATAGCTAAAATGTATGAAGTGCTCACCAGGTGCCAGACCTCGCTAAACTTTTCCCATGCATCAGCTCAATTTAATCTCACCATGAATATATATGGATGGTACTGTTATTATTTCACTCATTGATGAGGAATATAAGGCACAAGAAGGTTACATGGCCTAAAGGTTAAATATCTGAATTTAGGCAGTCTGACTAAAGCTCATACTGTTAATAACTAAACCAGTAGTTTTCAAACTTAATCTTGCACGTGAATTTCCTGGAGGGCTTGTTAAAACCCAGATTGCTGGTCCCAGCCCCAGGGTGCCTGGTTCAACAGGTGAGACCTGGGAATTTGCCTTTCTAACAAGTTCTCAGAGGGTGCTGGTCCAGGGAACAACACTTAGAGAATCACTGCATGAAGCTATGTTGCCCTTTTACCAGGTGACCGTTCTAGTTTGAGGAGAATAACATCACCAAATACATGGATTAGAAAGAGATTAAGTCAGATGGCAATTTAGAAACTCACATAACTATAACAAACCACTTAAAGAAAAAGTCACGGCTGGGAGTTGGAAACCTTGGAGTGAATATTTACAGTATATAAAAAGAGACGCTGTCCTTTTTGTATATGAAAAATAAAATTGTGCATACTTACAAATGAGGCAAGAACACAGAAACTTTTACAGGTGAACAAGGCTTACAGCTGCACCAGTAAAAGCTACTGGCATACATTTACACTGCATATGCTTAAGTGAAAAGGAAAAAGATGAAAAGAATACTTGGATGCAGATGAAGCCATAAAGCCACACACTATGTATATGTGTGTCCCAGACAGCTTGCATCTATATAAATTACATATATATATACATGTATGTATGTATACATGTGCATATATATATATACTAAGCAACATGAACAATCTTTGCCAACTCCATGTCAAAATCTGAAAATTTCATTTAAGTTTAGAAATCTAGTGGAATCCATTTTCTTTGAAATATATAACTATAGTCAACTGAAATCCTCAAGAAAACTTTTATTCTTGGCTTACAAGAAAACTGTTATTTTTGGCTCACAAGATGCATAGTTAAACAGAGGTATTTGATATATACACATTAATAAAAGATTATTTTAAATGTAAATTGTGTCATGTAGTAACAAAAACATCTCCCATCTTTTCTTATGTCTATGGGTCATCTGTATATTCTTTTTGGAGAAGTGTTTATTCAGGTCTTTTACCCCTATTTAAATTGGATTGTTTGTTTTTTGGTGTTGATTTGTACAAGTTCTTTGGATACTAACCCCTTATCAGACGTAGCACTGGTGAATACGTTTTCCCATTCAGTGTGTTGTTTTTTCATTTTGTTGATGGTTTCCTTTGCTGTGCAAAAACTTTTTAGTTTGATATAGTCCCACTTGTTTATTTCTTTTTGTTTCTTTTGCCAGAAGAGATATATCAGAAAAAATATTCCTGTGAGAAATGTCTGAGATTTAACTATCTATGTTTTCTTCTAGGATTTTTATGGTTTCAAGTCTCACATTTAACTTTTTAAAACATTTTGAGTTTATTCTTGTGTATGGTATACCAAGGTGGTCTAGTTTCATTGTTTTACATGTATCTGTTCAATTTTCCCAATTACATTTATTGAAGAAACTATACTTACCCCGTTGTATGTTCTTGCCTCCTTTGTCAAATACTAATTGATCATAAGTGACTTCACTAATATGTGGACTCCATGGACAAAATAAACTAGCAAGAAAAACAAAAACAAACTGGTAGATATAGGGAATGGACCAACAGCAGTCAGACGGGAAAGGTTTGAGGGGGCTGGGTGAAAAAGATGAAGAGATTTTTTAAAAATTCATAGACAACAGTATGGTGATTACCAGAGGGAAAGAGGGTGGGAAAGGTAAAAGAGGGTAGAAAGGGGGATAAAAGGTGATGGAAGGAGACTTGACTTGGAGTGGTGAACACACAATGCAATATACAGATGATGTATTACAGAACTGTATGCTTTAAATCTATGTAATCTTTAACCAATGTCACTGAATAAATTCAATTTTAAAAAGTCCCCCTAGCCTAGATACTATTTTAATTTCACTATACTGGTCATCTTGACACACAAAAGCATGTGCAAAGTAAAATCAGCCATACAATCCTATTTTGGATACTTTCTATGCCAAAGTTCTGAGGACACAAAGGGTTTGGGCATCATGCCTGCCATGATGAGGCTCACAGCCTAACTGGAAAAATGTCATGTTTTTATTTATATGTGTGAATATGTCTCTGTATCCCATAATCTCTTAGTTTTAGCCAGCAATTAATATGCATTGAATACAAAGGGTGGTAGAAAACATTTATTTACCTTTTCCATGGGACCCCAGGTAGAACCTACCTCAGTGTGATAGTTAGTGTCTCTTTCCCCTTGGAGAGTTGAGAGGGAATGGAAGGTATCACTATAGTTCATAGAAGAAATTATACACACAAATATATAGAAGGTGAAATGTGGTATTGTATCGCATATATTGTGCAAACAATAAGTGCCTATAAATTTAGAGGACAGAGATAGCACTGAAAGCTTAGCACTCTAAGAGCCTATGGAACTTCAGATGCGAAAGAAGGTTAAGGCTGAGGGATGACAGAGAGGAGGGAACGTGCCAGACAGAGCAAAGGCCCAGCAGAAAGACTGCTGATCTCAGTTATACCATTATGAAGAAGGCAGTGAGTCCAGTAATGTGATGGGGACAGCAGAGGTCCAAGTAGGGAAAACGCCTGAGACTAGCCTAGAACAGTGTTGTTGAGCAGATCGGGGAGGGACTGGGATTTTGCACCCATGGTGACTTACTTTACAGGCATTAGAATATCTGAGAGAAGTGACATAACAAAGCAATGGTATATAAACAGAAAAGGTGATGGCATTTGATGGGTATGGTTGAGGGGAGAACATCAGCTAGGAAGCTGCTACAACAGCCCAGATGTGAAGCAACAGTGGTGCAAACTCAAACCAGGCCAGTGCAAATGGAAAGGGAGGATAACTGTGTACCTGGAAACTAAGGAACAAGCCTTGTCTTGGCTATGACTGTGGCTGAAGGAGAAGGAATAGTCAAGGAATGATGTCAAGCTTTTCAGTCTCAATGTCAGGCCAGAAACATCAACTGAGGCCTACATGGGTTGAATCCCTTGGCCAGGCTCAAGGCTAGTTAATGGCAAGGGAGCACTGTGGTATTTGGGGTCTCAGCTTAGCCTTTCTTCCAATACATCATATTACCGTATGCATGTTTCATACAAAGCTTTTGAGTCTTGGTATTGCTGTACACCATGATAACTCCAAAACCACGTGGCACAACTTATAATAAACAAGAGCTATTTTTTCTAGATCCCAAGTTTTAACTGAAATGAGTGGCACCATAAGAAATCTTTTACAGTTTAAATACAAACATGATTTTTTATTTATAATGTCATGATTATAGTTTTGTTTTATTTCTAAACAGAAACTTAAGGCTGTGCTTCACTCCCTAGATAACCTCTCCCAAGCCCTCATTCTTCACTGGTTCTAAAGTCACCTGACATTGAAAGCCAGATAATTCTATGTTACTGGTGCAGTCCTGTGCATTGTAAAATGTTCTGTAGCACCCCTGACCTCCACTCTTTAGATGCCAGTAGCAACCACCCCCCACAACAAATTGTTACAATAAAAAAATGTTGCCAGGCATTGTCAAATGTTCCCTGGGGGACAAAATCACCCCTTGTCAGGAACCACTGTTTTAGAGGTATTAAAAGAACTTATGTTAATGAAGACATCATTTCTATTTAATAGTCCTCCTGTTGAAAAACTCAAGCTCTGTCTCAGATGGTAGTTTTCGTGTGTGTGTGTGTGTGTGTGTGTGTGTGTGTGTGTGTGTGTCAGGGGATGAATGGAGTTGGGGAGACAAGACTCGGTCACCACCAGTCACCAAGTTTTATACCACATTTTTCTTTACGGGGATGTCACTACATCTAGGGACAAATGGAAGGTGATCTGCTTACAAACACAACCCAAAGGTCTGTGGTCTTTAAGAAACATATGACAATAAACTGCTTTCTAAGAACCCGCGCTTCACTTAAAGTCAAGGAAACATTGTTTTGCTTTTTAAAGGAGATTTTTGTCTCTTTGAACAAACAAAATGGAACCATCTTTAGCAAATTTAGTGTCAGAATTGTGAGGCCTCCACAAAAGGGGATTGACAGTGGAGGACGGAGCTGAGCTCCATCACTAATGGCCCTGGTCTATTAGACAAGACCAAGGAGGTGGCCCTTGATCCGAGAAAGACACAGCTATGGTGACACGCTGTTCATCTACTCCAAACAGGCAGGCCTGGGAGGGAATAAAACCACTGATGAGACACAATATTCCATCAACATCATATTCTATAACTTTGTCTTTCAGATTCATCAGGAATTGAGTAGCGAAAAAAGGACCTGTTACATTTAATCCCAAACTGACAAGACATTTGTATTTATGTGGCAAGAAGTTACATCTGCCAACCAGGCTCCTCTCTCACTTAAGTAAAAGCCTCGTGTCAGCTCTTCTGTTTACTCAATCGAAGGCTGCTTTCTAGTCTCACTTGCTTTCCTATATATTTATATTGAAAGAATACATTCTCAGCAGCTTTTTGGTCCTTAAATGCATTTCAAGAGGAGACCAAGCCCAATCACTGTTACTTAATTAACACAATTGTGAAGACTTCAATCTAGTTACACAATAGCTTCCCTGACCTTGCAGAAGGAGGCATGACTTCATTATTGAGTATATTGTTTCCTATAAACATATAAAACCCCTACAATAACAATCCCATCAGCCGAAATGAAGTTATCTGAGAACAGAATTAAACTCTAAATGACCTTTTGCTCTACTCCGTAGCCCCCTATTAATAATTTCTAATCTAATCAGCTTGGATAAATGTACTAAGACTGGTCATGCTAGGCACAGGGCCAGCCTGGCCAATTGCCGTCCATCTGATTCATTCCAGTCCAGAGCTTGTCTGGAAAAGACGTATCCCTCGCTGAGAGGCCACTGCCTGATTTCCTCTTTTGTTATCTTTTAGCGGCAAAGTCATGTCCTTGTAACTGATAGACACGTTTCTTTGTAAATAACCCTGGAGTGACTGATAGAGCTTTTGCCAGACAAAGGCAGCAAATAGCAAGGCATTACTCATGCCAAGCCGGAGAACACTGTGTCACGGCTGACAAATTTATGGGAGATATGAGCTCACCTCTTGCACAAATATATACTTTCCTGGCAAATTCATCACATGCTTTAATGGCCCCATACTGCATTTGTCAGCTGTCTGTCCCTGTGCCTTGTCGCCTCTGGTTTCCTGTCAAGGATTGTTTGTTGAAATCATCTAGCAGCCCCATTCTTCAGCAATGAGACCCAAGAAAGATCAATGATGACACCTGTATTGATAATATTTTACATTCAACTATTTGGCTGATAAATCATTTTAACAATGCTGATATGTTTATTGAGTGTCTGCCGGCATCACAATTATATGGAAAGTGATGCCAACTTAAATCTTCGCTTTGTTGGTCTGGATTTTATTTCATTCTATTCATTTTCCCATAATTAAATGTGCCATGGAACAGGTTTGACTTCCTCATCTCAATAGAGGCATGTGAAAACAGGAGAAGGGGTGACATTGTACTTCCACACATCTGTTTGTTTTAAAAACAAAAGAGAAAAAGAAGACAAGAAATGGCAGTCTAGTTGTTACCCTCGGCCATGGGAGCAATCCTTAGAAGGGAGAGCAGAGTCCTGATAATGTTCTGTTTCTTGACCTGAGTTTTAGCCCAAAGATGTGTTTCTTTGTGAAAACTGAGTTCTTTTCATAATATGTGCACTTTTCTGTATGTACATGTTAACTCCCATAAAAGGTTACACAAAAATGAGCAAGCATCACATATGCACACACATATTATAAATATACATGCTCTGATTTAGTGCTTGCTACTTGAAACTGTGTATTACCCATAATCCATTGACTTCTCCCTATAAATATCATATGTCTAACACAAAAATTAGAGAAGGAATCTCTAAACAAGAATTTTAGAAGGAATCATATCATCTTCCCCCAAAATTTCAAAGAAAACCTTAGGGTTTTCAAATTCCTTAACTTTTACCTCCTCTTAGGACATTTTGGTCATGAACTCCAAGGTCTCTCCAAGGAAATAGAAATGCAAAGGCATCTAAAAGAATAAACCAAATTCTCCCTTGATTTCCCCTTTAAATTTTGAATTTTGATTCAAGTCATGTGCTCAATCTCTGCCTACAGAAACATTCAGATAAATATAAAACATTCAAAACAAAAGTGAAAAATCCGACTACCTAAACTAATTCATTATTGGAAGCCCCTGGGTGTCTGGGCTTCCCAGAAGCCCTCGGCAGACAGTTACATTCTTCCCATTGGCCAGAGCTATATCGTATAGATTCTCCATCTTCGAAGAAGTCTGGGAAAGAGACTGACTATTCAGCTTCTTCAGCCTTTATATTAGAGGCAGGTAATGAGATGGCATTTGGGAAGGGCTACTGAGTTGATCAACTCACAGTTCTAGCTCGATGAGTGAAGCCAGAACAGCCACAGGTGGAATGGATGTGCAGATGCTCCCTGACTTAGGATGGTTTGACTTATGGTTTTTTTTTAAATTTTATGACAGCAAAAAAACAATATGCATTCAATAGAAACTGTACTTCAAATTTTGAACTTTGGTCTTCTCCCAGGGTAGTGACATGCAGTACAAATAGTCTGTCGTGAGGCTGAGCAGTGGCAGCAACCTGCAGCCCCGTCAGCCAGGTGATCACCAGGATAAACAGCTGACACTTTATAGTCTACAGTGGGCTGTGTTGCCAGCTTTCTTGGGGGGGATATTATTTTGTTTTCATATCCCATCATTTCTACAAAATGCTCATCTGTGTTTTTTGTTCCTGGTGAAAAAAAGAAGGCAATTACTCTTGAGATAAAACTGAAGATAACTACCCAATTACAGGCCAATATAAGTGTTCTGAGCACATTTAATGTAGGCTTGGCTAAGCTATGATGGGTAGGTGTATTAAATGCATCTTTGACATATGATATTTTCAATTATAATGGGTTTATCAGGATATAACTCCATTGTAAGTCAAGGAACATCCACATAGAGAAATTCTAGGGAAGAACTATTTAAATAAGTGGTTTCAACCTTGGATGCTCATGGTAATCACTTGGATATCACCCACAGAGATTCTAATTTAATTGGTCTTGGGTGCAGTTTTGGCATCAGGATCTTTAAAAGCTCCCCTAAGTGATTTGAATGTTCAGCCAAGATTAAGAGCTCCTGGCTTAAACAGATAAGTATGAAGACTTGAATGCCCAAAGAAAATAGCAAAAGTATTAGATGCATCACCAGCCATTATTTTTGTGGATTTGAAGCTGCAGATTAAACATAGGTTTAAGTGAGAGCTTATAGTTAGAAAAAGAGTAAGAATCTGGAAAAATAATCCCCTGGTTTTGTGAACACTTGAGTGACACATGGGCATTAGAAAATGACCAAGTTTATTTTTAAAAGTAACATGTTGATGAATCAACACTCAGTTTAATACTTGGGTCTATTAGCACATAGGTAGGCAGTCTTATCTCTACCATTAACTGGAAAACTCCAGCTCTGTTACATTCACATCCGAGCTCCACCACTTCTTGGCCGTGGCCTGGAGCAGCACAAACTTCTCGGAAAACCTCAGTTTTCCCATTTATAAACAGCGGGAGTGATTAACACTACCTCAAAGGCTCGTTTTAAGGAATGATAGAGATAATTGAGATAAAACATTTAGTTCAACATCCGGCAGCTCAATATTATCCTTCTTGGTGTCCCATCCAGCATGCTCATTTATAAGCACTAGTGTTACCAAGAACTAATTAGGAGGAATTGGATCTGAAAAACACTAAGGTGACAATTACACAACTGTTATCATACAAGGCTTGTAATCAGCTACCGTTCAACTGTCCAGGGGCAGAATGTGTATTTTAAAATAGGTGTAAAATGCTGCTGGAGGGACTTAAGTTAAACATGATTAAAAAATCATTAACTATGAAGGCAACAAAACACAACAATATGTTACTATGAAGAACCATGGCCTTTCCTCAGAAGGTCTGCTTTAGTTAGAAATATTTCCATCTTTTTTAGAAGAACATCAGCCAGGAGTGCGTTGAGTAAACTAACTTCCAACATCCCTTTTAGCTTCATGACTCAACAGTTGCTATTCAAAGATAGAAACTCAGATTTCAGTTTAAAAGTGATGCTTTTTCATTTCCACTGAGACTATTGACTTGTTTGTGAAATTTACAGTAAAAGCTGTATTTCCTCCAAAACATGAAAAGTCTTGAGCAAGCCAGGGTGGAAAACTCACACAGCACTCCCAGAGTCCTGGGCAGAAGGGATGCCACAAGCTCAGGCTGTTGGGCCGGTCCCCAGGTCACTGGCTCTTCCTCTCTGTCCAGTTGCAGTGCACAGGCAGGTCCGCACCGGCCCAGGTGATTTGGAGGTCTGCTCCCTCACCTTCCTCTTTACCTGAGAGACCTTGTTGGCCTCTATTCTGCCTGGCAGAGAGTAGGCGCTCAATAAATATTTGTTGAGTAAGCCTGATCATTCTGATGAAAAGAGACCCCTTTGTTTTTCTGGACCATTGGATTTACCATTTACTAAATGGCCTGTGGCTTCCTTGTCTGACAAATTTATAGCACCTGTTTATGTCTTTCTCACCCACAGGTTTCAACTGAATACCTGTGGCTGTACTTACAAGAGGTGGCCAGAAGGACCCATCCATTTTGGCAAGGACCTCTGGTCTGAAAGGTACAAATCAGAACTCTCATCACATTCTGTCTGGCACTCACCGGTGGCGCCGACACCTCGAAAGCCTGGCTCGGCTCGTTTGTCACCATGCGCACACACTGACCACGGATGGAAAATGGAATTTCCAAACCAGCTTGAATGACCCGCTTATGTGTGTAGACAGCTATAGTCACTTTCTCTCTGTAGTCTGGATGTGCTGATCCCAATGTGGTTCCTATTACGCTGTTAGTTTCCTTTCAAAGTAAAATTTCTTTCAAAAAGCTGGGAATTTCTAAAATGATTTCACATCCGTTTTTTCCCTTGCCTCCCAAAAGAGCTGCTCATGATCTGAATATTAGTCAGCACAGAGCAAAAAATATATATTTCTTATAATTATTATAAGTAGTAGTTTTCCTTTGAAACTCAGAAAACTTTTTATACAATTTAGAGTAAGCCATAAGAAGGAAAGCATCATTTTTAGTGTGACTCTTCCCATGGAGGTTTGGATTGCGAGATCCTGCTTTGTCTTTCCTGGAAATGAATACTTAGGCTTTATGAACAATGCATTCATAAAACCACATGAAAATTATCACTAAGATAATTAATCAGCAGTAGGAGTAAACATGTTACACTCTCATCATTTCGTGCTATACTTTCCAGGTCTCACCAGCTAAGTTGGGATTATAAACCATGTTCAACAGGGGTTTTTTTTTCCTTTCTAACATTAATGAGGAAAAATTATGGAGTTTTCTGGTGGCATTCCCAAGTGACAAATGTGCACCCAACACTCCACACTACAGAAGGAAGAACCATAGAATAATTATTCCATTATAATTCCTACTGTCAAAACATCTGGTATTAGCATTATAAACGTTTCACCTACACTAGTTATCTTTTTTATGTATGAATCTTATCTCCTCATATAATCAGCTTGCTGAGGGGAAGGATACCACCATTCATTGAGAATAACCCATAGCCCATTGTGCATTTTATTCTATGTGTTCCCAACATCCCTGTGACATCTTTACAGATGAGGAAAGTGTGGGTGCTTTGAGTCATTCTTCCAAATGCACAGAGTGACTGTGTAATTTTCCTCCCCTTCAGCTTGAGTTGTCCAGGACTCTGTGAAGTTTGGTAAGCATCATGGACCAGCATCAATAATCATGGTCAAGAGATTAGTACTATGAGTCTGGAATTCCCAGAATGTCTTTCACCTGAGTATTCCTAAGACTTCTGGAGTCATTTTTGACCCTAAGAACAACTCTATCTGTAAACATCAACATTGGCTCAAACATCTGCCCCACATATTTTGTGAAACCCAGTGCCCTTCCCCCAACCCCCATATTCATGACTCATTGAAACTCAGTGTTTATCGTTCTACCTGCTCAGGAGAGAGGCCAAACAAGACAAAATCCCTTCTGCCATGGAGCTTACATTCCAATGGAGATGTTAGTCATCAACTGCTCTATAACAGATTATCCCAAAACATAGCCACTTCAAAAAATGCGTATTTATTATCTCATAGTTTCTGAGGGCGAGCTAGAGGCCTCTGTTCAGGGTCACAAGGGTACAAAGTGTTGGTGGAGCTGCTGTCATCTTAAGGCTCAGCTGGGAGAGGACCTGACTCACTCATGTGGCTGTTTATAGGTCTTAGGGCTCGCTGGCTATAGGCCAGAAACATCAGTTCTTTGCCATGTGGGCCACTCCATAGGCTAATCACAACATGTCAGTCTGGTGCCTTCAGAGCAACGACTCCAAGAGGGATGGTGAAGAAAGCAAGATAAAAATCACAGACTTTTTGTAACCATCCCTTTACTTTTGCTGAGTTCTGTTCACTAGACAGGAGTTACTTACTACGTCCCTCTGACACTCCAGATGATTGGAATTTGCACAAGGGCATAAATAAATACCAGAAGACAAGGACCTTGGGAGCCATTTAAAAGTGAACAATCACAGAGAGTCAGAGCTAGATAATAAATAAATAAAATTGAAGGAGATGAAAAGTGCTCTGACAAAAAACAGAAGGGTAAAGAAGAGAAAGAGGGGTTAATAGACAAGGTTTTTAAAAAATATTTGTCCTTTCATATTATCACAAATAGCAAGATTTCATTCTTTTTTATGGCTGAGTAATATTCCATTATACCAGGTCTGTCCCAAAAAAGTCCAACACTGTTAATATAATGAGAACAGTTTGCATGGCATCAATGTAGCATGGCAGCCAAGGAGAGTGGACTGGAATGCACATGCATGAACAATGATGACTTCACTGTACTAGTTAGTGGGAGTGGTAGATGTTGTTGAGTGAGCATGTGTACTGTGTGGCCCTCACATTCAAAATGACTGAGTGAGTAGAGCAACCAATCAGCATCAAATTTTGTGTTAAGTTTGAACATTCCTCCACAGAAACTATCCGATGACTCAGAAGGCCGCAGCTAAGGGCAACTGGTGATTGGCAGCTTCATCACAACAATACAAGTGCTCACGTATTACATCTTCTGCAGAGTTTTTTTTGGTGAAACATCAAATCACCCAAATGACTCAGCCCCCCTACAGCCCAGATTTGGTGCCCTGTGACTTCTGGTTTTCCCAAAACTAAAATCACCTTTGAAAGGGAAAAGATTTTAGACCACCAGTGAGATTCAGGAAAATATGACAGGACAGCTGATGGTGATTGGGAGAACTGTGTGAAGTCCAAGGTGTTTACTTTGAAGCAGACCAAGGTGTCATTGCCTTATATACAATGGTTCTTTTATCTTGTATCTTCTTCAATAAAAATCTCTATTTTTCCTATTACATACAGGGATACCTTCTGGACAGACCAATATATGTGTATGTATACACATACACATATATTATTTTTCTTCATCTTTTAATGCACAACTAGGTTTTTATATCTTTGTTATTATAAATAATGTTGCAATTAATGTGGAGGTTTATATATCTTTAAAGATTTTTGGGTTTTTTTTCTTCACATAAATACCAGAAGTGAAATTGTTGGATCATATGATAGATCTGATTTTTTTTCATTTTTGTGAGGAAATTTTATACTGTTTTCCATAGTGTCTGCACCAATTTATAATTCCACCAACACCGCATGAGGATTTCCTCATGTCCACATCCTCACCAGCACTTGTTACTGGGTGTCTTTTTGATGATAGTCAACCTAACAGGTATGAGGTTGACATCTCACAGTTCTGATTGGCATTTCCCCAGTTATTAGTGATGTTGGATACATTTCATGTACTTGTTAGTCATTTGTGTGTCTTTGGAAAAATATCTATGCCGACCTTTCCCCCAGTTTTTAAATTGAGTTAATTGTTGTTTTGCTATTGAATTGTATAAGTTCCTTATATATTTTGGATATTAACACCTTATCAAATAGATAATTTTCAAATATTTTCTCCTGTTCTGAAAGTTACTTTTTCATTTTATTGATTGTTTTCTGTGCAGACATGTTTTAGTCTGATGTAATCCTACTTATTTATTTTTGCTTTTGTTGCCCATGTTTTTGGTAGCAAATGCAAAATGTTCATTAAGATTAGTGTCAAGGAGCTCTTCCCTTATGTTTTCTTTTACAAGTTTTCAGTTTCAGGTATTATGTTTTAGTCTTTAGTCCATTTTGAATTGAATTTTTTGCATATAGTGTAAGATAAGAGTCCAATTTCATTCTAAAGGAAGCTATTGCATGTAGATATCCAGCTCCCAACACCATTTATTAAAGAGATTATCCTTTACCCATTGTGTTTTCTTAGTGCTTTTGTTGAAGATTAGTTGACTGTATATGGCTTTATTCCTGAATGCTCTCTTAAATTCCACTGGTCTATGTGTCTGTTTTTATGCCAGTACCATATTGTTTTGATTCCTATAGATTTGTAATATAATTTAAAATCATAAAATTTGATACTTCCAACACTGTTCTTGCTCAAGAGTATTTCAGCTATTCAAGATCTTTTGTGGTTCCATATGAACTTTCAGGATTGTTTTATTTCAGGGAAAATGCCATTGAAATTTTGGCAGGGATAGCATTGAATATGTGGATTTCTTTGAGTGGTATGGACATCTTAACAATATTAATTCTTCTAATTCATAAACATGGAATATCATTCTCATTATTTGCATTTCCATACCATTTTTAATCTGTGTTTTATAGTTTTTAATGTATAGATTTTTCACCTTTCTGATCAGATGTACACCTAAGTACCTTGTTCTTTTTGGTGCTATTGTAAAAGGAATTGTTTTCTTAATTGCTTCTTCAGGCAGTTGGTTGTTAGGATACAGAAATGCCATTGATTTTTGTATGTTGACTTTGTATTCTGCAACTTCACTGAATGCTTTAATAATTATAACAGCGGAATCTTTAGGGTTTCTATTATAAAATCATGTCATTTGCAAACAGAGACAATTTTACTTCTTTCTTTCTAATTTGAATGCCTTTTATTTCTTTTCCTCCACTAATTGCTCTGGCTAGGATTTCCATGACCATGTTGAATTAAATGGTGAGAGTGGGCCAATTCTCCTAATCTGACTGGTGCTTCACTCTTGATTTTGGAGGAAAAGCTTTCAGTTTTTCACCATTGAGTATGATGCCTACAGTGAGCTCATCATATATAACCTTTATCATGCTGAGATACATTCCATTTATACATGAATTGCTGAGGGCTTATATCATGAAAGGATACTGTATTGTATCAAATATATCTTTCAAGGTATGATTTATATCTTTATTCTATTAACATGGTGTATTATATTTATTGATTTGCATATGTTGAAACGTATTTGCATCACAAGAATAAATTCCATTTGATCACACATGATATGTGATCCTTTAATGTGCTATTGAAGTTGGTTTTCTGGTATTTTGTTGAGGATTTTTGCATCTATATTCATTGGGGATTTGGCCTATCATATTTTTTTTCTTGTGTCCATACTTCTTGTTCTCTCTTCAGAAGAAATCCTTTAGACTGTATGGCTTCTATCAATCTTGCAAAGTCAGACTGATGCTGAGAGCATTCCAGGGGCAGTGCCCTGACTTGCCCAAGTTTGTGTGCCTTCTCCCAATCCTACAGAGTTGGGCCATCTTCATCCATGTGCTCATGGCCATCTGTAAAAGCTTGCATTCACTGTCAGCAGAGGCACACCTGGGGAGTCAACTTGGGGTGAGGCATTGGGTGGTCCACAGGTAATGAGTCCCAAACAGCTTTGTGTGCAGTTTCCTGATGGCATCTACTAAGCATGGTAGTAAGATCCATGGTCCATTGATGAGTCTGAGTCCTGGTTTCTATCAGCCTCCCCAATCTATCAGCTATGTCAATTGCCTCAGTATTCTGAGTGGGATGAGAAAGAAGCTGGGCAGTATCCCAGAGAACCAAGGAAGCTCGTGATTCACTCACAATTTCCCCTGTGGGAAAATCACAGGCTGAGGGAGTCTACCTTGGCACTAAACTCTGGTGCTTTGGGGAAGGGGTAGCATGGGTAAAGTGAAACTGTTCTTCTAACCCTCCTCAATGCAGCTATTCTTGGATTTTTGGCTCCAAGAGTGAGCTAGCACTTCTCCACTGAAATAGCAGACTCCCACTAAAGTACTCTCATCTCTAGGTTGTCAAAATCAATGTTCTGTGGAAGGATAATAGTAGGAAAGTCCTACTCTTCTGTCCTATAATTTACATTTTACAAAGTTCTGCTCAGTTGCTGTTGTGGAGAATGGACTATAGCAGGAAAAGAGAGAGAAGAGCAAGACCAATTGAGAGATGGTCTTGGGATGGATGGCAACTCAGACAAGAGTAGAGGTGTCTCAGGGTCTTACTTGTCCTGGAATTCCCTCCTACTCTGATATTCTGCTTTGTCTGAAATCTAATTCTCTATCCAGTGTCTCATGTTCTGTGACAATCTTCTCACCACCCTAGATTGACCCTAATGTGGAATGCAGCCCCATATAATTTTAATTCCTCTGCCAAACGATCAAAAACACAAGGAGGTGTATATAGCTGACTCTACTTAAGTTCAGTGGTACCTCCTGGGGCTTATGTCCTAGCACTGAACAGTGCAGCAAACAATTTAAAATGTACTATTAGACATTGCTTTCATGAAAAGCCCTTGCCCATAATCCCTGCCAGCCCCAATATCCACATGTTGGTATTCTATTCTCTCTCCCCTGATCTCCTTGTAGCTCAAAGCTTCTGATTTTCCTGGGTTCCTTATTCCCTCTCTTGCTCTCTCACTGTTTCTTGCTGCTCAAACAACCAAATTACCCTATCAAGGTGTTTTGCCAAATAACATCAGTAGCACATATACCTTCCTAAGCAGGACACTTGTATATTTTTACACTTTTCTGATATTTGGTTGGAAGGTTAGCAATCAAGGGGAGGGATGGACTGGAAAGAATTCCAGAAGCAATTTCAGAGTATGCACTACTCCTTGGAGATGGAAAAAGTCATGAAGGAAGCTGAATGTAAAAACAGTTTCAGCAACAAGGTAGGTCTCCTTTGCCAACATATACTTTCGGTGTTTGTTATCACCTAGGGAACACAAAAGTCCCTGTGGACATGAAAGTCATAGCAATTCCACTTCTGCCTTGGCTGAGTGGCTCATTTGCTTGGAGCATTATCCCTTGTACCAAAAGGTTGCAGGTTCAATCCTCAGTAGGGCACATGCCTAGGTTGCAGGTTTGATCCCTGGTTGGGCATGTATAGGAGGCAATCAACTGATGTTCCTCTCATATCAATATGTCTCTATCTCTCCCTTCCTTTCCCTCTAAAAATCAATAAACATATCCTTGAGTGAGGATTAGTAATGATAATTATTATTATTATTCCACTTCTCCCATTCCTTAACCCCTATACCCTTTGACAGCCTCATACATTCCAGTTAATGTAAACTCAATTCTCCAGGAAATTTCAAGGAAACTAATTTGCTTCCATCTTCAATCATTTATATTCATTTCGGCTTATTGTATTAACAGTCTAGGTACCTGTGGAGTGTTCTGATTCTGTTAACGATGTCACAGTTCAGAAGTATAAGAATGATTGAGGAAGAATTAATTTCTGATTCATGGAGCAATAAATTGAGGCATGCTGACTCGAACATTAGTTTTGCTAAGAACTTTTGCTGCCAGATTTTATTTACAGAATGTCATCACTTTCCAAAACATTATTGTTTTCTCTTTCATGCGCCTTCTGACTGCAGCAGGTAATTTGGGGAGGATTTACACATAATCATAGTCTGAATCCCTTCATTTATAAAATTGCAGAGGACTTGGCTCATTAGTGGCTGTTGAAAATGCTAGTCAAGTAAAATTATAAGAACTTTTACATGGTGAATTTAATTGCTAAAATCAAGTTGGACCCATTCCCATACATTATCTTGAGACTAAAAGTCAAGCTTGGTGCCGGGTGTTCCTCAAGGCAGATGTTGAGACGGCACTGCCCCGGCCAGAAAAGAGAATTTCCCAGCTCAGGGTTTTACCTTGCATGCTGGACGTGGAGCAATCACCAACCTGTTTACTGAACTCCACTTAGACCATTGAGAAATTCCATTGCTGGCACTGACAGGATTCCAAAAGGCAATGAAATGTACATAATGTAATCCTGGTTTAAAGGATTTAAGCATCTGTCAATGCCCCAGCGATGACACTGGACTTTCATTATTAAGCACATAGTAAAGTTGTGAGCTGGAAGTGAAAGATTAAAGGAATGCCAGGGAAATGTTTCTCCACAATTAGAGCTCCTTATAGCCACCCGTTTTGTTTTGTTCTCCCACTTGAGGCTCTGGATGGAGAACGGGTGGAAGAAATACTCTGTATTGTGTAGATGAATGCAGAAATAAGGCTGCCAATTTAGCTAAAATCTATTCTTAAAGTTGGAAGAAGGGCAGAGTCCAGGGAACGAGAATAGAATGTTGTGACCTAGATTGGACCTCAATATCCTCTTGATAATTGTGCATATGTGTGTGTGTGGGTGTGCGTGTGAAGAGTTCGGAAATTATTTTCAATAACTAAGCTGATCATCAGACTCATGTGAGGAGCTTTTAAAATACAGATGCCCAGTCTAACCCATCTTGAGGCCCAGGAATCTGTAGTTTTGAAACAAGTAGTTTTCCAAGTGACTCTTAATATTAACCTGGCTGTTATAACATTCATGACTCGCCTCACCCCTACCATTTCTCTGCTGGCTCTCTTCCAGGAATGCAGTTTCTCAGAGTTTCTATTTTCTCGTTTCCTTTATATTTTGACCTGCAATTAATCCATATAAGTGGTTTCTTTCTTGGCATTACAAAGGTATTTATCTTTCCTTGTGGAACTATTATTCTTTTGACTTCTAAAAATTTGAAATAACCAAGCAAGTGCACAGCCAGGTAAATGAATGTTCTCTTAGCTCCTGGAGAGACATCAATTGCAAACTGGATAAGCATGGCCCAGTGATCCAACAACATGCTCACAAATCCTTATCTACACTGATTCTGAGGCCGACATGGAAAGACTGACGGGACAATGCCTTCAGCATTGTCCATGGCTCCGCGTCTTAAAATAAACTAATTTTTAAGGAAAAGTTTGAAAAAGAATTGTTTCTTTGTTCAAAGAAGAAAAGAGGCTCAAAATGGCTCACATACAACTTTAAAGTACATGTTCTTACAAAACAATAGCTTCGTGAGCTAACTCCAAATGTCAGTTATAAGTGAATCAGAAACATATGGTTGCAACTTTCCTCTAAACACAAAGGAGACTCAAAATTCAGGGGGAAAGACCTAAAGACAAACATGAAGTGGGTTTTCCAAAGGCCTAGACTCTGAGCAATGGTTTAAAGCACTCTCTGAAAGCTCGAAACTCTCAGGCTCAGCCAACTCTATTTTTTGATTTAGTTACCAGAATCCACAGGTATCTAAAAATAATCAATGTTAAATAAAAGTGTCTAATAAATTCTATCCTGAAGTACTTTTCAAACTATAATCTACTTACAGAAATTTGCTAAGCACAAGATGTAAAATAGACAGAGACATACTCAAAAACATAATACAAAGCTGGGCATCCAAGAACTTTTAAGTAATTTTTAATAAAAAGAGGGTACTTCAAATTGAATGATAGTTGAACAAATCAATTGTTGTTGAAGAGTTTTCCCTAATTAAGTCCTGATGGCTTTACAATGCAGAAAAGAATGTACTGGGCTTTTGACAACTCCTCTATTCCCAGTGACAAGGGAAGCCAGCCCAGAAAATCATTTAGGAAGATTCGGACAACAGATGGTACACCAAAACTGAACAATGATTTCAATAAGTGAGGCCTCAGAGACATGATGATACATTCTGCAGCTGGATATCATAAAACTTTGGTACCCATGGTACACTGGTCTGACCATTAAAGTTATGTTCTACTTGAGACACAGCCCAGTCTATATAACTGGTCAAAACCCAATCATAAGCTGGAAAGAGTTGTAGGAAGCATCTGAGAACTGGGAGGAAGCAAACCTCCCTAGGTTTGCTGCAGTACAATTATTTCCATAAGCAAGTCAAAATCCCTCTGTCTCAATTCCCTATAGAGTGTTGGTAACACTATCTATTCTACCTATCTCACAAGGATTCCAAATGAAAAAAGAAATTGCTTTTAAATGTAAATATGCTGTAGTCAAACAAGTTGGGACTTTTGTAAAAAAGAATGGACACATTTTAGAGCTTGATTTTTTAACCCACTGTTCTAGATTAAAAATAGCTGAAAATTCTCCCTCCTCCCATTAAAAAGTTTAGAGGGATCCATAGCCTCTTCTTCTGCAACTGGGCAGGCTCTGTGACCACTCAAACAATAGATTATGGTGGAAGTGATGGTGCTAGTTTCTGGGACCAGGATTTTAGGGTAGCTTCCACTTTCTGTCACTTGAAATATTATTAGAACCCAGCCTCCATGTAGCAAGGGAACTCAAGTGTTCTCATTACAAGACCCACATGGAGACAATGTGGCCTCTAGCGAACAGCCTTGGTGATCTCTGAGCTAACTGCTAGCACCAACTTGCTAAATATGGGTGAGAACAATCTTGGAAGGGGATTCTCCAAATTTTTCTCATTGAGTAGTCCCAACTGATGTCACTGAGCTCTGACCAAATTGTAGATCCATGAGCAACATAAGTGGTGGTTGTTGTTTTAAGCCACTAAATTTTGGGGTGACTGGTTATAGAACAATAGATAACCAGAATACCCACTATCTTGTATAACAATAATTTTACAATTCTTACCTTGCATCTGGATTTGGGGATCCTGTATATGTCTACATGGGGCTGTTGACAGTGTTCTCTACCAATGCCACCAATATTCTAGCAAGAGTTAATGCCCTAGAGGCTGGCCACTTGCTAGTGATTTCTATCATCACCTTCAACCTGGTGGATCTGAATGGTTATTGTCAGGATGATCTTGCCCTTTCCCTCTATTTCATGATACCCTCTTTTTAAAACCACATCGGGGTTTCTCTACCATGATACCTTCTGGTGTGAGATACCTTCTGGTGGGAGGTACCTTCTGTTATTTCACTGGCATGACCTTTACCATGGCAGGCACCTTGGGATACTTCAGCAAGACCATGCTACTCTTCTTCATGCCCCAGGTGTTCAACTTCCTCAGCTCCTACATATCATCATCCCCTGCCCTTGCCACCAGGTGCCCAGATTCAATACCAAGGCAGGCAAACTGAAGAAGAGTTATTTCAAGTTTAAAACCAAGAGCTTCTCTCTCCTGGGCACCTTTATTGTAAAGCTAGCAGGGGAACTAAGAAGTAGGAGAGAGCATCCAGCTGGTGACTGTGCCAGAGTGAGAATGAGGATGGTGCCTTCACCAAGTATAACAACATGACACCTCATTAACTTTCTATTTAAAGTCTTTGGGTCCAGCCCTGGCTGGTGTAGCTCAGTGGATTGAGCACTAGCCTGACAACCAAAGGGTGGTAGGTTCAATTTCCAGTCAGGGCACGTGCCTGGGTTACCAGCTGAGACCCCAGTAGGGGGTGCACAAGAGGCAACCACACATTGATGTTCTTCTCCCTCTCTCTGTCCTTTCCCCTCTCTCTAAAAATAAATGAATAAAATCTTTAAAAAAAGAAAAGACTTTGGGTCCATACACCAAAGAAACCTCACACAGCTCCTGCTGCTGCTACAGATCCTGGACAGTGCTGTTCTCTTCTCCATTCAGACCAACCTGTCCGGCTCTTCTGTGATTATCTCAATCCCCAGGGCTCCTGATCATGCCCTTTACTTCACAGTCCCCAGGGCTCCTGACTCAGGCTGACCTCATTCTAGACCAAGATTGCCTCTAGACTCAAGCCTCTCCCACCCTCCATTCTCCTCTAGACTTTGCCCTTATCATTTCCTCTCCCCTGTGGTCACTGATGCCTCAGCTAGTGCAATTGCTAAGGGTGAAGCTGATGGGAAAATAATAAATGTTTTAAACCATGTAAGATGAGTAATAAATTGGGGTAAACAACAGAAAAAACAAGAAGTAACCTTCTAGGGTGGACATTCAAGCTGTACTGATAGTGGTCACATTGCATGGAACCCCATGTGACCGTAGGCTCTGGGATGTCAGAAGCTAAATATACAGAGAAAAAGGAGCACAGAAGCTATGTTTGGAGAAAAGCATATTGTGCCTTGAAGCTGTCATCCTCTAGCTCAAGTCACTTACCGGTGTGGTCAAGGGTCATGTGGCCACAGGTCCATCTGGCAGATGTAATCTGCCATGGTGTGCAGCACTAGTGATATTCAAGAATCACACCCAGTTCACACCCTTCCAAAGGGCCCTGAGGGCAACCCTTGGAGCCCTGCTGTTCTAGATATTTTGCCAAAAGAAACATTCAGATGTTAACTTTATTGGGAAACATGAATGAGCAAAACAAAACACACAAAGGCAGCTTGCAGTAGAGGAAAGCCATTAAGACTCAAGAAAAATCACCAGACTGTCCAGCCAGGACAAGGTAATAAATGTTCCACTGAGGACTGGGTTACAACGGAAAGACTAGCAACTAGTTTATGTTGGAGGCTTATTTCCCTGGGCGACCTCCTGATAAATGTTAAAAGAGGCAGCTAAAGAGAGGCTGTGTGTAGTACAATGTATGTCAATTTCCATTATTTTGATAATTCCACATCGTGCAGCTGGCAGATCATAAATCTCTGGCTTACATTGGCCTATTATTTAATTAGGCTGGCCCTTAATGACTCATGGTATTTTGTCATTTTAACGATTCTTTATTTTTCTCACATCTAATTGGTAAATCTCTGCTTGTAGGAGTTTATGGTCTCCTTCTTTATTGTACCATCTTCGAGTCGCTGTCCAAGGTGATATGAACTCCACGATATTGACTTTGCTCAATCCTCAGTGGAGGTTGTCCTGGAAAATTAAGTTTTTGACAAATCAACAGCCTGTGTGCAATGCTTCTTCCAGGGTGGGACTGTAAGGAATTTGGGAACAGTCTTAAATTTGACCTAGAGTCACATTGCAGCTTGAGACCCTACCACTTACATCAAGCTCACAACATACATTTTAATACACTGCAGTATTTCTTGGGCTTTGATGGTATCTGTGAGCATGATGAAAAGGGTGTTCACCATCAGACTTGAATTGTTTGGCTTTTAAAAAAATTGCAGACTTTTTTTTTGTCTAAAACAAGTTCAGGCAGTAGGATGGAGTGAAGACAGTTCCAACTTATTAACATGGTATTTTCTCAAAAGTCTCTCTTTTTAAGAAGCAATTATTAAGCCATCCATATTAGGCCCATACAAATGAAAAGATCGGGGTTAATTAATCTTGTCCTGAGTAAGAGAGGAGAAGAAGAACAATTAAATATTTTGTGTTCCTCAATGAATTTACTTGCTTACTTATTTCTTATTTCTCAAAGGAGGGAGTTGCTCTCATGATATGGAAAAACGCTTGGTAGAAAGGGCTAGGGCCAGTGACTCATATACCTGATCATCCTTCTCAAGCAGGGCAGAGGGAGAATAATGGGAGCTTTTGGAGTCACATAGACCTGGTTTCTAATTTCAGTTCTACCAGTAGCTAGTTATGAGAACTTGGCTAATTTATACACACTTCTCACCTATAAAGCAGAGCTTGTAGAGCTAACTTTCTCCACAATGATCCCAAGGCAGCAGCCTGTTTCTCCATGGTCTAGAGCCAGTGTGAAAAAGGGCACCTCCAAGAGTGCAATTTGAATCTAAGGAGGTTTATTCAACAACAGTAGAAAACATGTCTTTCTAATATTATGACACTGCCTTTCACTGTATTTTATAGAGGGTGTTGAGTCTATGTCTATACTCCAGAGCATTTGAATTTATTTATAGAAACAAAATAAAATCAAATAATAATAATAAGATAATGACATTAACAATAATTGATGTCATCCTGATAGAGAAGAGTAGCAAGAAAGTACTTTTTCAGTTAAATGACCTCAAGTCATTGGTTAGTTGCCTTTCTCACTATTCGGTTGATGTTTGAGGCACCATTAGACTTAATAACCAGTGTCTTTATCAAAGAAAATAATCAACAAGTATATTAATTAGCCATTGCTTACACTTTTACTGCAACTCTAATGATTTGTTGATTTTAAGTTAGATGTCTGTCTTTATTAAAGTCATTAATGCTCTAAGGGAATTTGTGCTTAAAATTCCTTAAGTATTTAGAAATTACACACATTTTGCTTTTTATTGCAGGACCCTTAGGCTATGAACATTTTCCTATTGCAGACATCTAAAACTACAAACACAGCTTTAGGAATTTGTTAATAAATGCCTTGTCTTCACAATTGAAAATGGAAATGAAACAAATAGCAATGTAAAGGGCAGAACTATCAACAAAACCCTATGAGTATTAACTTCTCTTTGTGGTTGATGCATGTAAATTTCTTCTGCGGCTGGCCACAAATCAGCACAGCCAATATCCAAGGCATGGCTGGCATTGACATTCACTATTCAGTCTTCACCAGAATTCCAGAAGGCTTGGGACCTATCCCTCCCTAGCCCTCACTATTGAGTGAGAACAACTATACCTTTACAACAATTGCATGTATCTTGAGCCTTTGATCCCTGTGTAGGGTCTCCCTTCTCAGTGTTTTTTTTACAGGTCCTGGTGATAATGTGGCAGTGATGATCACAGCTTTGTTCTGATGCCCACCACTCTAGTGATCTTTGGCCCCATGGACCACTGCTGGACCCAAGGCTACTATCTATAAAGCCACTGATCCTCCATTGGATCTCTGAGCTCTAGGCAGCTTCTTCCACTACACCCAACAAGAAAGCTCTTTTAGCTCCTTGTGATTGGCTTTTCCATAGAAGTTTCTCAAAGAACTTTCTCACAGCAGAATTCTCCAGATGTAACGGAGAGGGAAAAAGAGAAAAGAAAGTAGCAGGAACTGATAATGTATGGATGTACAGCTTCACCATAAGCCTAGGACCTGTGATCCTCCGTCTTCATAACGTTGGCACTGTCAGCACCTGGTGCCTTCCTTTGGTGGAGGGAGTGTGCCATTGTCTTATCTCCTAGTCATATCTCCTTCAGCAACTACTAGGACATTGAGCAAGTCTGTGGACACAATTCAAATTCTTTCTAACAGGTATCACGTGCAAGTCAAAGACCTACTGGGCATAAATCTCAAAGATTCATAATTCAGAAACTCCCAGAACATCTAGAGACAGGTCCTAATTCCAAGAGTTAAAGTTCAGCCCGACTGTTATATTGACACACCTCAACATGATTAGTCCCTGTGGGCTTTTGTTACCAATTTTACGTTCTAGAAAATGGGGCCAACACAAATATGTTATATGCATCTCTGAAGGTCTGTCACAGTCAGGTCACACCTCACCTACCTACTCTGGTAACCAGCTCTTTTCTTCAACTCACCACACAGCACTCCAATAACAGTGCTTGAGATGTTTTTTTCTCCTTAGAATCTTCTTTTTCATCAATTTTTATATCATTCCCCTCCTTATTTAAGGGCTTATTTAAAGTTTATGTTCTCCATGAAACCTGCTTCAGTTTCTCCACCCCACCCTCCTCTCTCTCTTCTCTGTCCGTGTATTTGACATCAAAATCACAGTGGCTCACCGTTCTGCAACTTCAATGCATTACCACTGGCTTTAGTTTTCCAGCTAAATTGCAAATCCACTAAGGGGAAGTTTCATGTTCTTTACGTATTCTTGTATCCACACAGTTTGTAATAAGATATATTCTGTTGGTCACAGAGGCATTACGATCAAATTAAGTGAAAATAATAATAATATTGTCTGTCAGTTTGGTTATTCATTTATTATGTCTAAAGCTGTAGTGTTTCTACAGGCTACACAAGAAAAGATCTACTACTTTCAGTTTCATTGAGAAGGCAAGTGATACAACGTAAAATATTTTGACTTTAGGCAAATGATAAAACACTTCGTTCAGGCAGGTGTTGGTTTGGCATCCAGGAAGGAGATGGTATACGTTAACTGAGGTTAACTAGAAAGATTTTATAGAGATGATAATGTTTGTGATTGTCCTACAAAATTATAAAAGTTGAAAAGCCTGATTAAAATATCTGCATAATAAAATTTATACATGAATGCACCTAGAAGCTTTATAAATAATAGCCCAAAACTGGAAACATTCCAGATGTCCTTCAGAAAGTGAACGGTTAAACAAACTGTGGTACGTTCATACCATGGGATACTACTCAGCACTAAAAATGAAAACCTATTGATATTTGCAACAACTTGGATGATTCTCCAGCAAATTATGTTGAGTGAAAAGAAGCCAGTCCCTAAAGATGAACTACTGTATGATTCCACTTATATAACACTTATGAAAAGACAAAAACTTAGAAGTAGAGAACAGATCAGTGGTTGTCAAGGGTTCAGAGAGAGGACAGAAAAGAGATGGGTATGGTTAAAAAGGGAAACCCAAGAATCCTTGTGATGAGGGAAGTGCTGAGTATCTTTTTTTTAAATTAGTTTAGGTTTAGAGAGAAAGGAAGGGAGGGAAAAGGAAAGGGAAAGAAACAACAATGTACAAGAGAAACACTTATTAGTTACCTTTTGCACACCTCTAGCTGGAACCTGACTCACAGCCCAGGCATGTGCCCTGACCACGAATTGAACCAGTGACCTTTTGGTTTGAGGGATGATTCCCAGCCCACTGAACCACAACAGTAAGGGCAGGAAGTGTTCAGAATCATCACTGTATGACAGATGCTCAAACCTACACATGTGAGAAAATTACATAACACACATGCATGAATGAGCACAAGTAAAACTGGGGAAATCTGAATAAAATCTGTGGATTTTATCAATCTCTATATCCTCATTATGGTATTATACTACACTTTTGGAAAAGGTTACTGTCAGGCAAAACTAGATAATGGATACAGAGGATCTATCTGTATTATCTCTTACAAATGCACGTAAATCTATGATTACCTCAATAAAAATTTGATCAAAAAGAGAAAAACATCATTTCAGATGATAGAGTACAGCATCACCCAAGCAATGCAAACTTAGGTCCAAGATCAACTTTCAGAAGTCTTGTTCCATAAATATTTCTTCTGCTAAACTACTTTACATCAATTTATGAATACAAAATAGCATAATGTGGTCCAAAGTTATGTAAGACATTCAAACGTTCAAAGAAAATGATTTCATTTAATCAGTTTAAGTGATTCTAACTTGGGGAGACCACCGCCATTTCATTGAAAAGGTCAGAGGTTGAGATGTTGTCTTGCAACAGAGACTAGTATAACCTAGCCCTCAAAGTAAAGGCCCCACTCCCAGTGTCCAACTAGCTGAAGGGTTCTTTACCAATGATACACATAAAATTCATCTCAAGATGTGAAAAATGCTTATTCCTGAGCCCACACCTAGAGATTCAGTTGGTTCTCATCAGGTTCTGGAATTTCCATGTCTAATAAGCAACTCAAGTGATTCTAATCCACCTGGAATAAGAAATCAGAGTTAACTGGAGTTCTGATTTAAAATGCAAATTTTTTTGAGACCCATTGGCCACAGCATTCAGTTTTGATTTTATTTTGATGACTCAATGGAATTTCTAGAAAGAGATCTGGGTACTTAGGAGTCTGGGTCATATTCCTATATAGTTGGGGGTGGAGAGAGAGGAGGAAGTTGTCAAAGTATAAAACCTTCCCAGCCTCCTCTTCCAATCACAACTCATCAGAGAGCATTTTGCACACGGAGATCAAAGGCCCTTGCCGAGGAGAAGTTGAAAGACTTCGCTGTTGTAATTCTGGGGCAGAGGTGCTTGGATATAAATGATTCCTAACTGTGGGTTTGGGGGGACCCTGTATGTAGAAATATAAACACAGATGTCAGGCCTTTCATCCCCACTATGTAAACATACCAGCTGCCAGGGAAGAAGGAGAAACCCTTTGGAATTAACTGCATTTTTTTGCCATCTAGAGCATAAAAATTGGCTTCACACTTGAGTTTCCACCAGTAACATGAAGCACTGTTCACCGGAGTAGGGCTGAACCAAATGAACGAGATATTCACTTGCTGATGGCCTCTTCTCTCCAGAGACTCTTGGTTCTTGTCCTTCCCCCACAAGTGAGTGGCTGTCCCAGAAGAGGCAATGAGAAGAGTTGGTAACACCATATCACACAATTGCTGGACTCGTGGGAGGGAGCCCTTAAAAAATATGGGACCGTTTTGTTCCCAGAGTTGTATAAACCAAGAGCCTGACTGAGATTTACACTCTTGATTGACTCAGATTTAGGGAAGATGGAAGAAGCAAACGTTCATGAGTTTTTCTGAGAAAACCAGAATGGTTTCCAGTAAAAGAGGCTATGATTATTACAATGCAGGAATATTTGAAGGACCACAACTGGCGTGGCTGCACTCAAACCACAACAGACCTTCTCTCACACTATTTATTACGTAATATTTTTTAAAAAGGAACCATGAAAGGAAACGTTTCTGAAAAAAATGTGCAAAAAGTATAATGGGAAATGTATTTCTAAACAAAACACTTCAATCCATGGAGAAATGTGTCTTTAATTACATCGCAAGCAAGTGTGCCAACTTGCATATGCGCGTAAGTCTTGTGTTTTCCAAAGAGCCTCAGTTCTGAAAGACTTGAAGAGTTGTAGCAAAAGCATTTAAAGAGTAACTTTTCATTGGAAGGGGTTTTTTTTAATTCCCTAAAAATATCAGGACAGTCAAACAGACCTTCTGAAAATGGATAAACTAGTTGTTCCATTATTACAATACACACACAGTCTAAGGTGATAAAAATAAGTCTGAAATTACCAACTGAACTTATCAGGCAGAGACCATTGAGGCTTAAGACATATTAGTTCCAACAAAACTTCTACCTATACAAATGGTCCATCAGAGTGTTGTAAAAGGATTATCACAATGAGTCTTTTAAATAATACTCTTGTTTAGAATGGGCCAGCCAAAACATCTGTATATGATGGGAGAACCAATCAATTCAGGATAAATACCTGGTAGGTAACTGAAAATTCTGTCCTGCTGATGCTTAGCTTATAAGATATTATTTTTCACAATCGGGTTATAAACTACAACTAAATAAAACCCTGTGTAGACAATATCTTCTACTTACAAATAGGTTAGTTCAGGAAGGCTGTTCATAAATCCATTTGTTTCTGAGTTCAAAAGATCACAAACAAACAATCCATTTTATTCACCTTTCTGCTGTTATAAGAGAGCTCTGGATATTGATTGCATCTCTCTCTTTTTGCTTATTTCAAAAACTCATGTGTACATGTATGTAGTGAATATATTTTTGTGTATGTATATATATGTGTGTGTATGTGTGGGATCTATTTTTATTTGTATGTGTTATGTATTCAAGAAAGCACTTCAAACACAATACCCACACCAGAATATCTTGAATTCAGACTTAAATTCACTATGCACGGCAGCCAGCATCCCTTGTGGGTACAGATAGAGTTGACTTTCCTTTATTAGGAGCATGAAAGTTTGTTAAATTGAGAAATGTAGCTTATGTAATTCTTATTTCATGTTAATAAGGCAAAAATATGCATTTTGATTTGGTTCCAGTATAACTCTCCAAGCTGGTCTTTTATCCATTTTGTGTTACGTTCAAACCATTAAAAAAAATTCCCTCAAAGCACCATTTTTTTTCAGTCACTAAATTAGTATTGATCGTGTATTATGTGACAGGCAGGAGTCTCAGTTCAAGGAGCTACAGCAGAGAATCAAACAGACAAAACTCCCTGCCTTGGAGCTATATTCCACTTGGGAATGACAGAATAAACATATCCAGGGTGTGGCAAAAGTAGGTTTACAATTGTGAGTAAGCGGAACAGAGTTTATTCTAGTATTATTATTTATTAATTATTGCATTATTTTCCATAAGAACAACTATAAACCTACTTCCCCCCACCTTTTATGTAAACTATATAGTATGTCAGATAGTGGTGTCTGCCCTGCAACAAAACAGGGAAAGTGGTGAAGTTGGAGGAGTGCACAGGAAAGGCCAAACTCAGTAGAGGGGTGGGTCATTGGCGCAAAAAACTGAAGGGGTTGAGGAAGTGAGCCAAGTGGTGCATCATGGAAACAACATTCCAGGCAGAGGGAACAATTACTGTGAAAACCCTGGGAAGGCAACATGCTTGACTTGTTCAACAGTAAGGAGATCAAGGTAATGGAGGGGGAGGCTGGTGGAGATGCAGTCAGGAGGCAAGGGTGGTACAGAAACTGGAAATCCCTAAAAATTCAGCTCTTACTTTGAGTGATGTGGAAACCCATGTAAAGGAGAGGTGGGGAGATGGGGAAAGTGGTAGGGTATGGGGAAAGATGACACTGGCAGTAGTGACAGAAGCCAAGAGAGTAGCCAGGTTCTGCACATATTTTGAAAGTAGAGCCAAGGGGATACTAATAGAATTCATGTGGAGAGTGAGAAAAAGAA
This sequence comes from Tonatia bakeri, assembly GCA_004024845.1. Lineage (NCBI taxonomy): Eukaryota > Metazoa > Chordata > Mammalia > Chiroptera > Phyllostomidae > Tonatia > Tonatia bakeri. The sequence goes on from PVIA01008299.1 coordinate 51,153, forward strand.
GTCAAGGAAGAATCCAAGGTGTTTGCTTTTCCTGTGCAACAGGAAAGGTGAAATTGTTACTCACAGAGGATGGACAGGCTGTCAAGGAAGCAGGCCTTAGTGTTGGGGGTGCAGGGCCAGTAGCAGGAGTTTGGGTGTAGACAGGCTAAGACTGAGATGTCCATTAGACACCCAAATGGACATGGCAAAAAGGCAACTGGGCATATGAGTCTGTGGTTCAAGGGAGAAGTGTAAATGAGAAACACAAAATTTGGAAGTTACCAGCATGTAAGTGAGATTTAAATCTATAAAACTGAAGTACAAAGAGAGTGAGAAGATGAAGAGAGGACAAAGAGTGAGTCTTGGTTCATGGAACCAAAGACTCTGAACCTTAGCATATGCTGTTCCCTGGGCTTGGTGTGCTCTTTCCCTTGTTTTTTTTTTTTTAATTTTATGTTTAAATTTTTGTAGTAATACATATTCATGCAAATAATAAAATATTTGTACATATCACATAGATATATAACATAGATAAAGCAATAATGATATGAATGCTTGTGCACTTACCCCCCAGTTTAAGAAATATAACATTACTACTGTAGGAAAATTCCCCTATACATTTCTCTGAATGCTTCTCCCTCACCCTCTGCAGTAACCACAGTCCTAGATTTCCTCACTTTTCTTTCTTTATTTTTTAAGGTTTTATTTATTTATTTTTAGAGAGAGAGAAAAGGAAGGAGAAAGAGAGGGAGAGAAACATTAATGTGTGCTTGTCTCTCACATGCCTCCTATTGGGTCCCTGGCCCACAACGCAGGCATGTACCCTGACTGGGAATTGAACCAGCGCTCCTTTGGTTCACAGGCTGGCACTCTATCTACTGAGCCACACCAGCCAGGGTGATTTCCTCAGTTTTCTATAGGACTTTACCATATAACAGTATTCTTAAACCATTTATTATTTAGATTTCATTCTTCTTGATATATACATACACATATATAAATATTATGCATATATACACATATATATACTCATACTGCAACTATTCTTCTGAGACTTCCTTCTTTTCTTCTACAGTATGTTTTCATGATCCATTAACATTGAGGTATATAGCTATGGTTCATCTATTTTCACTGCTGTATAGTATTTCACTGTGCATCAAAAAGTCTTCAGTGTTCGCAATTCTGTGCCTAACTTTAATGTAGTCTAATTTCACTGTATTTTGTTCACTTACCTTAGCTTGGCATATCCTTAGAATTGTAATTCATGTCAAAGTGTTTTTCTTAATTTCTAAATATATGAAGTTTTTTCCAGTCAGCTTTTTTATTGATCTCAGAGAATTTCACTGTGGTCACATTAAGTGGTCAGCAGGACTATTCATTTGAAACTTATTAATTAGCTTTATGATGCATTATATGTGTTTTATTTCAGTAAATGTTATGTTTTTGCTTGAAAAGAATTTTTATTCTGCATTTGTTTTTTGCACTGTTCTATATAAGCCCAACTAATAAAGCTGTTAATTACATTGTTCAAATTTTCTGTATCCAGACTGATTACTATCTGCTTGCTCTATCAGTTTCTGAAAGAAGAATATTAAATATCTCCCACTATGGTTATTATTAAATTTATCCCTATAATGTTGTTATTTGTTTTCACTGTAGACATTCTGAGGCTGTATTTTTATTTGTCATAAGTGTGGAATTATTATATATGTCTAGTTAACCTTTTATTAATATGTAAAGAGACCTTAATCCCTACTAAAACATATTACTTTATATTCTGTTATTTAATAATAAACTTTTATTAGATATGAAATAATATATGTTGTCATTGCTACATATTAATATACATAATCTTTTTTCAGTTAGAACTTAGCTTGGCATATCCTTTTCCATTTGATTATTTTCAACATCCCGTTACCTTGTAGGTTTGCTGTATCACTTTTAGATGGCATATAGTGATGTTTCGAATATTTATCTGGGATAACAATTTTTTTATAAATAGGAATTTTCAGTTTATTTGCATTTATTATAGCTACCAATATATTTGAATTATTTTAACCATCTAATTATGAGCTATTTATTTGTCCTACATTTAAAAGTATTTCTTTCTTCTTGCTGACTTTTACATAATTTAACTATTTTTATCATTAGTGTATCCCATTCCTAATTTAGAGTAATATATTTTAATTCTAGACGTTTATCATACCTGCTTATCTCACAAAAATTTGGTTTTTTTCAATATCTTTACTCTCCTTTCCTCCAAAATAACATCCAGCTCTTGACTTAATTCTATTGTTTCAATGTATTATTTTTTTACAAGTTAAGACATTGCAATTGTCATTTCACATAGTCAATGCTGAAGTTCAGCCATTTCTACTTTTGTTCTCATCCTTCGTTTTCAAATCTTCCATCTGGGATCATTTCCCTCTGCTTGAGGTATATCTGTTAGTCTTTCCTTTGTGAGGTTCCTTTGGTGATAAGTTCTTAGTATCAGTCTAAAACATTTTTACATTGGTCTTATTCTTGAAAGATATTTTTGTAAGCGTGCAATTGTAAAATAACATTGTCTTTCTGAGTATCCAAGATATTATTACTTTCTTGTGATTTAAGTGTTACTGCTGAGAAGTCAAGTTTCACTTGAAAATGGCATTTCCCCCCCGACTTATTCCACTGCTAAACCCATTCATCATCATCTTCAGTGGCTGCTGGTAAGACTCATTGCCTTTCCTGTCTCTTCTGTGACTTGTTTCTGTTCACCTTCCCTTTGGGACTCCAGCTTCCTCTCTAGTCCTCGCAGTACAAGAGGTTTTTAGTCAAGTTCCACCCAGCCATTTCATTCCTCCTCTTGTGAACGCTGCTTTCAGAGGATTAAAGACCAGAATGTCCTGATTAAACACTTAATTAGACATAATAAAAAATATTGCCAGTTTTAAATAACTGATTCACTCATTAGTTTAACATGCTAATGACAGAGCCTTGAGAAAAGGAAATGGAATAAAATTTACCCTCTGAGAAAATGGGTTGAAATTAGATTTTTACACTAAGATTATTCAGAGTAAATTACCAGCTTCCAATAAATGCAAGCTGTCTGACTAGTATTTCATTCACTACATGGACTTCTAATGGCTAAGACCTTTTTCAAATGATAGCACTCAGGACTGGTCTTTCAGCTAATTACTGTTAAAAACTGCCACAGACCATGAGATACAATGAAAAGAGCCTGATACTAAAAGCCAGGTGGTCTGTGTTCACATCTCATCTGTCAATTCCAGTATGTCTTGGAAAAGCCTACAATCTCTTTGAGTTTTTGGTTGTTCTTCTGTTAATATGAATACTGAGATTGTGTCCTAGACAATTTTTTGTGCCTAACAACATTTTTTATGGTGCCCACTGAGTACTAGGCACTCAGTGCATACTCACCAAATTAATAAAACAAAGTTAATTTAAATGGTATTTTAAGTGCCTTTTAATTCTAAAATTCTGTGGTTCTCTCTCATATGTACTTGTTTGTGACTTTTGTCCCAAATTTCTAGGCAAAATAATTTTGGGCACCTGTGGAAACCAATGATGATAGACGATAGACAGATAGAAAATTCTGATTCAGCATCAAACATGGGCTATCTTTACAAAATAGTTTCTTAATTATTGCCAACGACTTCCATCATCTGGAATATTATATGAGAAAGTTTTAGGAGGACCTGCTTATATCATAGGTCTCATCTGTTCCCATCTTTCAGCATGAGACATGTAAGAAAATGAGGAACAATAAAGCAGCAAGATAGAGAGGATGGTGTTAGGTGTCTATTGGCATGGTAAATGAAATATTGTTACATAAATAAAGTTATCTGCAAAGAATGGTTTGTTTGGCTTATTTCATCAACAATTATAATTTGCATTGAATTCACTTTTCAAACTAAAGTGTATAAAACACTATTGGTACCCAAATTTAACTTGTTCTGATAACACCCCAAATAATTGATAATTCAGACAAAGTCCCTAGATGGACATCCATAGCCCCTCATATTCAAACTGCCCACTAGCTCTGAGTCCTCCTTAAAATTCCTCAGACGTGCTAAGCTAGTTCCCACCCCGATCCTTTACAGTGGTTGTTTTCTCTTCCTGGAATGTTCTTCCTCCAGATGGTCACATGGCTTTCAGATTTCTGTTTAGGTATCATCTTCCTTTTTAAAATTTTTATTTATTTATTCATTCATTCATTCATTCATTTTTAGAGAGAGGGGAAGGGAGGGAGAAAGAGAAGGAGAGAAACATCAATGTGTGGTTGCTTCTTGTGCACCCCCACATCCCAGGCAGGTGCCCTGAATGGGAATCAAGCTGGTGACCCTTTGGTTTGCAGGCCAGTACTCAGTCCACTGAGCCACACGAGCCAGGGCTATCTTCTTGACAGCTATATGTTATATCCCTCCTCCTTGGTACTCTTTAGCCCGTTTTATTTTACTTTTTTTCCCCTTAGCACTAATGACCTCTGAGAGACTATATATCCACTCATCTAGTTGCTTGCTCTGATCTCTTTACACTAGAAAGCTTCCTAGTGCCTTGAACAGTGCCTAGCATACACATGGCATTCAGGCAACATAATTAATGAATGTAAAGGTGAGTAAGACAAGCGTGGTCCATCCATAGAGCAATTTGGTGCCATCGAGATATGCATGCTGAGCTATACAGCTGGCATGGTGTTTTTCAAAGAGGGAACAGAAACAATAAAAGCCTTAACTTAGCTTTCCTTATGCTCCTAGCCCCCAGCACCTAGCAACTTCACACAGGTTACCCTGCCTATGTGGAAGTATTGCCTCCATTTTTTTTACTTGGTACTATTCAGAAATTTCTAGGTTCACCAGACAGGTCAGAATCAGCAAAATCATGCCTATAGTTTTGTCTAATTGCCTAACATGCTTACTTATTTGATGTCTCCAACTAGGTCTTCTAAATATTGTCCTAACATATCTGACATGTGATATAGACCAATTCAAGAGGCACAACAAGCAGTCTGTTCTCACCCCTGGATTCTTCATCAAGATATTGTATCTCCACCATTTCCATATTGATGAGTAAGAATGTCCCATTTGTGATAAGATGCTCTTAGTTGTAAGTCAGACAAAAACACAATTCATTCGGCTGAAACCATCAAGCTTTATTGACCCTCAGAACCAATAGTCTCAAGGAAAAGCAGCTGGTTCAGCACCTCAGTCATGTCTGCAAAGACCCAATTTTTTTCTGTTTTTCTGCTCAGCAGTCTTCAATAGAAGCCATCCTTGTTGCAGCAGAATAACTGCCTGACAAAGTCAGGGATGCAATTATCCTTGTCCAAGTCCAATAGGAGAGATATCTTCTACCCTACTGTTACAACAGTGCTGCAATACACACTGATTGGACCACTGGCCATACCCAAGATAATGGAATGTACTGATTAAATTAAACCAATCCAAACCCACCTCTAGAGCAGGAAGTGGGATAAGATTACTCTGAAGTCCATTAGTACAACCAAGGAGAAGAGAAGAGAATCCACCAGTAAAAGTCAGGATACTCATAGGACAACAAATATCACTGCAGAGATGATTGCAAAGGAGGTGAAGGCAAATAGGCATGCTCACTCTAGTTTCCTGTGAACTTCAGAAAGCGAAGGGTAGAGGAACCATAGCCATGGCTGCTTGATTTGAATTCCTAATGTCCCAAGTCTCTCTAAAGTGTATTTATTATTTGGAAATCATATAAATCCAGGAATTAAGTCTGAGTCTAAATTCTAGAGCTGGTCAGTGCAGGGGTCCCTCTCAGTCAGGAACTTGCTTCTACAAAAGGCCAAAAGGACTGCTTTATAGAAACAACAATGCCAGAAATAGTGAGGTTCTTTTTTTCCCTCCTGATCCCAATTTGGAAACTGAGGGAAAAATCCATTCTTACAATAAAAATTACATTTTCTGTTAGCAATTCTTCCCCCATTTCAGCATTAATAACACCTTCTACCCAAAGGGCAATAGTATCTATATATCATTCTTTTAGGAACAATTTAATCTGTCACTTGAGGAAATGCGTAAAAAGCTCAAAGAATAAAAAAAATGCTCAATGCAAAATTATGGCATTAAAATTGTTTTCTTATTGTGGATAATTTCAAACACAATAATACGATGCACTACTGCATACCCATCATCCACCTTCAACAATAATCAACCTATGGCCAGTCTTGGTTTCAGCCAGGCCCTCTCCCATATGATTTTGAAGCAAATTATATATCATATCTTTTCATCTTTAAATATTTTAGTACATAAGTCATGTCTCTCTAAAACATAATAAATCTTTATGAAACCACAACATCATTATAATAGCTTTTAAAATTTGCAATATTTAAAAAATATTTATCAAATTATCTAGCCAGTGTTTCCATTTACAATTGTTGCATAAATGTCATAATTTTTAAATTTGTATGTTTGAATTAGGATGCAAATGAAGTCTACATATTGCAATTCATTTATAAGTATATGAAGTATCTTGATCTATGGGATTCATCTAATTTCTCTTTTGTCTTTCTTATAATGCATTTGTTAAGAAATCAGGTAACATGCTCTAAAGATTTTTCCATAGTGTAGATGTAGCTGATTGCATCCCTTAATACAGTTTAACATTCTCCTCTCTCCTGTACATTGGTAGCTGGAGGGAGAAGCCTCATCAGATTCAAGTATGAATAGCATTTTGAACCATCAGTCAACAAAATGTATTCATATATCGACTGATATCTTAGATATACACAATATATTAAAAAAAAGTGCCTGGGAAATTCTAAGCTCTAGTGAGGTGCCATTTCATTTACAACAAATAACCCAAACAATGGGTGTCGAAACTCACATAGTTAAAATTTCCAAGCTGAAGAAAAATAAACTGCACCATTGTGAAATCTGCAAGATCAGACACTATACTCTCATCTGTAAGGACATAAACATATTTCTGGATCTTTTATTGATCAACCTGCTTTGTCCCACACTCCTGAAAGTCCCATGTAAACACAGCAGACTAAAATTGTGGCTCTCCTTCCAAGGTCTCTCTTTTCTTCTCTGCCTGTCTTCTAGTACCCTGCATCATTGTCACATTTGACATAGCCCCCCGTAACAAAGTCAACTACAAGCAATCTTGAAAAAAACATTCCTGGAACAAAGTTTGATGCAAATTAATACATATTACAAAACACAGCTACTGGACAATATGGGCTCTGATTCTAGGAGTTCTGTGCAGCTACTTAGGCTGAATCCACAGAAGCTGTATTTTCCACCTAAACCATGCTGTCAAATCTCAAACAATGGTGAGCTGAAATTCACTATAGAACACAGAATATGAAGCTTACTTAGAAGTTATTTGGTTTGTCCCTCTTGTTTTTCAAAAGCTCAAAGAAGTCAGTGGCTTGCAATAAAAGATGTGATGACTCTAGACCCCAGTGCTCCTGGTTTCCAATCTGTGGCTTTCTGCCTCATATCTCTGTTAAAAGATAACTCAACTCCCCAGCCCCAAGTCTATGTAACCTTAAGCCTTCCCTTCAGCTGAAGGCCCATGGAAAGATCTCTCTGGAACTAGGGAGTGGATGATCTCTCACGATCCTACTCTCATTATATACTGTGATTATACAGTTTCACTGCTTGCCTGTCCTAATTGGGATGGGACAAAGGCAAATCATCTCTTTTCCCCCTGGCTCCAGTATCACTGACAATGTCATCCCCCACTCCATTGCCTGTTATACAAACCAGGTTGCAGGTCCAAGCACTTCCTTCTGCATGTCATTCATTTTTTCCCCTTCTCTCAAGCCCCTGCTTACATCTAGGTTATTCATTCCATGAGTTATGGCAATCTCTTCTTGCTCACTTCTTATTGCCACTGAAACAATCCTTTGCATGTGCTGTATGGATGACATAAATCAGCTATTCAAAATCTTCTAGGGACAGTTGTCATCTGTCCAGTCTAAATGCAAATTCCTGACCTTGCTTTTCCATTCTGTTCACTGGTCTGCTCTCCCACACTAATTTCATTCACCCTTTGTGCTGCTGGTTGACCCTCTGATTTCACGTTTCTATCCTTCTCACAGCATTTTCCTCCACTCTCTTGACAGATTTTGCAAACCTGCATGTCATATACAGAGAATATTTTAGACACCAGACCAAGTCCCATTTCTTCTGATATATCTTCTCTACTTAATATAAGCCCCAAACTTCTTGACCTCTCAGGCTCACAGTGGTAGCCCTGGCATGTAGTTTAATTTCCACATACAAATTTATCTGGCTAAATTAACATCACTTATAGAAACATTGTGGCTTTAAACAAATTCTTCAACTTTCCTATAGAATTTCAATCTATTGACAAATATTTCTTGAATACTTAGCAAATGCTGTATATGAGATTAATCTAAACCATATCATATATACATCAATGTACAAAACACATTTCTGCCTTTAAGACCCTTATATTCTACTTGCACCAACAAAATATGCACATTTGAAAAGTGGCTAGCAATCAAAAAAGGTAATTACAAATGAACAATTATTAACAGCCAGACAATGGCTACTATGAGGAATTCAAAAGGGAAGCCCTAGAAGGAGGAAAAGAATTTAGACCTTGGGCGTGGAGTTGTCAGCAGATACTTTAATGGGCAGAGAGTAGATCAGAATTAGCTAGGGCATGAACATAGAGTATTAGCAGATATGGACCATACTTTGTGTATGTCTTTTAAAAAGCCACTACTGCTGACTAGGAACTTGATGAAGATGTTAACAATGGTGCTAATGATGGTGAGTGAGGATGGTACAGTTATTGGCAATGTTGTCAAATGACAGTGATAATTCTAGGAACAGTAAAATATGCTTTACGAGAAAAGCTATTCTGTTTTTGCCAGCCTGGTCTTAATTTGTATTAGTTGGCATGAAATAGTTTCTTGTTTCAATTTACCATTCCAATGCTGATTTTGATAGCAGTGCTGCGATTGAGTAATTTTTTTCTTGCTTTATATTAATGGCTTAATGAATCCATTTTTGTTTCAGTGAAACAGCAGCAAAGCTTGTGGGTTGATGCTAGTTTTTCTGGTTACAATCTTGTTAATATACTTTGGTTTGGTAAAGCCTGATTCAAGGAGTGCTCAGAGAAAGCACAAATAATAGAGTGATTTCTCCTGCATTTGTTTTCCTTCAGTAGCTGTCACTCCAATTTTACTCCTATACCCTTGGCTTCTGGACTGATGATAAAACAAGACCTTCCTACATGGAATGGGGAAAAAGCAAAACCTTTCTTTTCCCCTGAGGCTCCAGTATCACTGACAACATCATCCCCCCACTCCTTTGCCTGTTATATGGATCAGTTTGCGGGTCCAAGCAGTTCCCTCTTCATGTCACCCATATCTTCCCCCTGCAATTGAAAAAGCAGTGTGCATATACGGTGAGGTATGTCCAGAATATTTCCAGCCACTGTTAATATAATAAGAATGGTTTGCATGACATCAGTGTAACTTGACAACCAAGGAGAGTGGACTGAAATGTACATATGTGAACAATGATGACTTCACTGTACTAAGCAGTGGGAACAGGAGATGCCATGTGCATGCTCACCCAAAGTGAGCATGTGCTGTGTGGCCTGATGCATTCAAAATGACTGAATTTGTAGAGCAAGGAATCTGCATTAAACTTTCCATTAAGCTTGAACATTCCTCTGTGGAAACTATTTGGATGATTCAGAAGGCAACTGGTAATTGGAAGCTTCATCAGGACAGTGAGCCTGCTCATGCAACATGTCTTGTGCAGAGTTTTTTTGGCAAAACATCAAATCACTCAGGTGACTCAGCCCCGCTACAGCCCAGATTTGGCACCCTTCAACTTTGGCTTTTCCCAAAACTAAAATCACCTTTGAAAGGGAAGAGATTTTAGGCTATCAATGAGATTCAGGAAAATATGGCAGGGCAGCTAATAGCAACTGGGAGAACTGTGTGAGGTTCCAAGATGCCTACTTTGAAGGGCCTGAGGCATCACTGTCCTGTGTACAATGTTTCTTGTATCTTGTATCCTCGTCAATAAATGTCTCTATTTTTCATATTACATGGCTGGATACCTTCTGGACAGACCTCATATACAAAACCAATGTTGAGATTATCTTGACAATGCACTTGCACATCTAAGCTTAAAATAGTGCACATGTGCACACCCCCACATGCACTTCGCTTTATGCGAAAGATCCTGCCATTTTACTCGTAAGCTTGGGAAAATTGAAGGCACAAAGGCAAGCATGTTCTCAGTTCCACTCAGTAGAGACTTGAGCTAAAATGACGCCTGGAAAGCAAATGCGGTGACCTTTAAAGAAATTGAGAAGAAGCCATTTCCAGCACATTACTAAATGCTATATTTTAAAGGTTCTAACCTTATTTGCTACAAGTGTATAATATCAGGAAACCCTTGTGAGGGAAGGGTCTGCATTCATCACATGGCATAAACCACTTACAGAAGAGATGGTGAAAGTTATTACTTTCCAACTTGTAGACACCAAAGTTCAACCCAGCTCCTTTTGTGGTTTGCTGCATTAAATAAGGTTCAGGGGTCACTCAGAGAATTACAGGCTTCTTGACCTAACAAAAATATAAAGTTTTCTGCAAATAACAATGGTTGCATCACCATGCAGAGCAGTTTATGACACAAACACACACATACTTTCATATTTTGTGCCAGGTTGTAAGACTGACCCTTGAGGTGTCTATGGTACTAATTTTATTTACTCCTCTAGTTGGTTAATAGTGGTAATTGATCTGCAAGACCAATATATTAAAAAAAAAGAATGAGTAAGCAAAATAAATTACTAATTTACAAAAAATTATAAAATAGCATCCTTGAAACTGAAGTTTGACACCATGAAGATCTGGAGGGTTAGTTGCAAAAAATAAAAATGCAGGGTTGTAATGCTGATTATCCTTACATATCAGAAACCTCAGGTCTAGACCTCTTCAAATAGATAGAAAGATAGATGGATAATAGATAAATTGATAATACTGACAATATCAGCTTACATTTGTATACTGCTCAGTATTTGGCCACACTTTCTTATTCTTAACCTCATCATATTTTATAGATTGAAAGTAAAGATTTCCAGCAGATCAGCTTCAGTGAATCATTTCCCCACCCTGATTATATAACCCACATCTGTGAAGGAGTGAGTTGGCAATTATCTCATGGATATAGGATTTATAAACCAGTCAAGCCAATAAATCATGTGGGGGCCTATGTGGTCAGAACTGCCCCTAGTTCACCTTTATGCTAAGTGGAGCTGTCAAACATTCGGAAATAACCCTGGTTATCTAACGATTTGTTGCCCTTGTGATCATCGGACTAATTTTTGATTTTTAATGTGAACTAAAGAATCCCTTCAGCCCAGTTAACATGAAATCATTTGTGGATGTTTATCGGTTTCCCATGCTTAGAATTGAAAGACTGAGCCCACAAGCAGAACACAACTATGTGAGGCCTATGACATGGGTTTTCAGGCCAGGGGGGATTCTCTCGTCAGCGTTCTATGCCGGTCAGACAACAGTCATGCGAGGGTTTTCAAATCTGTTATTTAAACAAAGCCACAGACAAAAGAAACCAACGAGGGCATCATTCTCTGAAGCAGCAATAAGCGAAATCAGGGGAGGAAAAAAAATCAAAGTACAGACATATCTTGGACATAACGGCGAATTCAGTTGCAGACAGCTACAATAAAGGAAATATTACAGTAAAGTGAGTCACAATTTGTGGGGATTTCATAGCGCCTATAAAAGTTATTTTTACACTATTCTGTAGTCTATTTAAAGTGTGCAATATCATTACGTCTAACAATGTACATAATTAAAAATACTTTATTGCTAAAAGATGCTAACCATCCTCTGAGCCTTCAGCAAGTTGTATTATAATTTCTTTTGTGCCTACAGACTTGCTCAGGGCAGGGTTGCCATAAACCTTCAACTTGTAAAAAACACAGTAACCAAGGAACACCATAAAGTAAGGTACAAACTACACTCAGAAATTAGCTCAGTTTCACAAATAAGGGGAGCAAACACCAGAAAACTCAGCAATGAGATGCTAAATCAAGAAGTCACTTAAACTAAAGATCTTACCAATGCTTCCCTTGTGACTTTGGTCATCAACCACTCCAAAATGCACTTGACTGAATTACAGGAAATCTAAGGTCTATCAGTAACAGCTGACTTTTAATGGCTCAGTGAGTATACTAAAGTGTGTCTCAGGCTACTATTGTTGAGGCGTTCTAGAATGAAACAAAGTACACATTGATTTTCAGTATGGAGATCCCAGTATTAGTCAAAAAGCATTTCTGCCAGATAATTCCTGTAGCCTGGGACATGATAAAATAAACCCAGGGAAGCTGAGGCCTGTGAAGCACCATTTTTATGCTGCCCACATCTTTTTTCTGCCATCATTTCTAGGGAAAACCTTGTGCACAAGATAGTTTTATTGAGTATGTACTTCAAACTCAATAAAGGCCATCAAAAGTGACAGTGTGGAAGAACATGCATTCCCCTCATATTACCCTTTGGCAAAACTGGTCATGGGTTTGCCAAGGGTGACTGGAGTGGGGTGTTTTCAGCTGAATTTCAGATTCATAAGACTTCATCAGAAGGGTATGTTCATTTATCTGCTTACAAACATGCTGGATAGTAGCACACAAGTATACCCAGCAAACCTACTACATCTCAGTGTTAGATGTTTATGGCTACATTCCTACCATTTTTGCTTACCATCTCTCTGTTATATTATCCTTCATAATAATAATAGCTAATTATTACTGAGTGTATCTGGTATTCCAGGTGCTATTCTAAACACCTGGTGTGGGGCCACTCATTTAATCTTCCGAATAATCTTTGGCAGTGGGTGCTATTATCATTCCTATTTGTCCTATTAAAGGAACTGAAGTACAGAGAGACCAAAGACTTGCATATTCAGTGAGTGGTAGAGCTGGAATTTGAAACCAGTTTCTCAATTCCAGGATATTTGCTATCTCAGAGTGTCATGAAGATTCAAACACTCCCGACACAGAACAAAAAAATATCAGATACTATTTTTTTATTATTTAAAGTCTTATATCCTGTTGTTGGCATACTATTTATTGAACTAGGCTTTTATATATTATATTAATGATTCTGGCTTATATGTTCCCTCTTTCTTTAACTTATCTTTCCAAAATACAATGGAACTTGACATGATGCTAATGTATAGTATTTAACCTTACTAGCTGATAAGCAACTTGAATTGGTTCTGTTTCTATGAAGAACCCTGACTAATGCACCCATGAACTGAAAGGTCAGAAACTAGTCTGGCCCACAGGCGTTTTTACCAGCTGACACAAATGTCATCATTTTCCCCAATCCTTCCTGGAACCATGAGGCATAAAATCCCAGAATTCTTCTCAGAGGGGTGGACCTTCAAAATCTCACTTGTTTGTTCTTACTCCTTTATGGGTTCCATTTGCCTACAAAGAAGAGCTTCAGGCTTCACAACAAAACAAACAAAAACACCAGCAGCATGACCAGATTGCTCGAGGAGCAGCTTGTTCTGGGACACTCGGGTCATCCCGGGAACAAGCCCACACAGCCGGTAAAGAGGGCAGCTTGGCTGGACCCTCAGCTGTGTGCACCTTTCCCACAGCTGACTGCAGCCCTTGCATGGGCTGAAAACCAAGATGTAATTGATTGAGTATCATGCCAGAGATTTTATGCTTAATTATTTAAATTCCCTAGGGCAAATCTTTAAGAAAACAATGGGAAATTAATATCAAGAGCTAATAAAAGATAAGTCTCACACCGTCAAAACCAAGTGTAGCATTTCACCCACTTCAATTTGTCAATCCCCCAGCAAGGGCCTCCTTTTCGTACGGTAAAGACTTCTTGCCGTCTGGAATGAAGTGTTCTCATCTGACCAGCTGGTGGGTGGTTTAACATAGTCACAGGTGAGTGGATTTTCCCATTCCATTCTCTCACTACTGTCACTTCACAAATAAAAAAGAGCTACACCCTCCAGAAAGCACAAGATATGAAACCAATATGTCTGCCTTTCAATTAAAGACCTCAGGCTCTCGACCTGATTGTAACACCTCGACATCAATGAGATTTTTCTAAGAAATGCAGGATTGTCACTATAAGTGTTTCTAACGGGAATCCCACTAACGAGCTTTAATGTTGCTAGTAACTCAGACTGCTCTGGGCTGAAGCTTGGTCCACATGTTGTCACTTTGGATGCGTCTTTTTTTCCTGAAATCTTAGTGTGCTAAGACATATTGAAGGTTTAAAAATCCAAATGGTCACATGGATTCAACTGTTTCTTTCTTTCTTTTTTTTTTTTTTTTAAGATTTTATTTATTTTTTAGAGAGGGAAGGGAGGAAGAAAGAGAAACATCAATGTGCGGTTGCTGGGGGACATGGCCTGCAACCTAGGCATGTGCCCTGACTGGGAATCGAACCTGCGATGCTTTTGGTTCACAGCCCGCACTCAATCCACTGAGCTACGCCAGCCAGGGCCTTAACTGTTTCTTTTTTTATGGTATGACCAATGGAACTATAAAAATGACATCACTTGTATAGTCCAACTTCTCCCTTTCTCTCTCTCTCTCCCTCTCTAAGAGTAGTTTTAGGTTCACAGCAAAATTAAGCAGAAGATACAGAGAATTCCCATACACTCCCTGCCCCCCATATACGCACACCCTCCCCCATTATCAATATCATCCCCTGGAGCGGTACATTTGTTACAGCTGATGAACCTACATTGACATGTCATTGTTATACAAAGGCCATAGTTAATATTAGGGTTCACTCTTGGTGTTGGACATTCTGTGGATTTAGACAGATATATATGACCTGTATGCACCACTATAGTATCATAGGGATTAGTTTCATGACACTAAAAATCCTCTGTGCTCTGCCTATTCCTCCCTCCCTTCGCCTCTGACCCCAGGCAACCACTCATCCTTTTACCTTGTCCTTGTTTTGCCTTTTCAGGATGTCGTGTAGTTGGAATCACACAATATATAGGCTTTTCAGATTGGCCTTTTTACGTAGTGATACACATTTAAGTATTCCCAAGTCTTTTTATGCTTGATAGCTCATTTCCTTATAGCACTGAAT
Source organism: Tonatia bakeri (assembly GCA_004024845.1). Classification (NCBI taxonomy): domain Eukaryota; kingdom Metazoa; phylum Chordata; class Mammalia; order Chiroptera; family Phyllostomidae; genus Tonatia; species Tonatia bakeri. Next base: position 66,271 of record PVIA01008299.1, read on the forward strand.
AATATCCTATTGTCTGTATGTACCACAGCTTACTTATCTATTCACTTACTGAAGTACATCTTGGTTGCCAAAACTTGTAAAATTCTTTTTTCAAAATACCTCTTTGAAACATAAAAGGGTTAGTAATTCACTTCAGGGAGAAAGAAAAATGTTAATTGTTTATTAAAATGCATTTTTGGAGCAAAGGCTACATATTTTCTGGGTGTGGTGGGCAGATTGAAGGCAGCAGGAAGCCATGGGTGAGAAACACCAATGAGCATAAAAATAGTACGTTCATCAGTACGAATTCATCCGGCTCAGTCACTCAGTGTCAGCTATCTCATGAAGTTTAGAATCCTGAGTACACATATAAATGCTTCTACCTACTTAGTAACTTCCTTCATTTAAGGTCACAAATTATTCTGTTGACTGCCCCATTACATTAAAAGGAAATAATATTGACTTTCATCTTCAGGAAAATAAATGAAACAAATAACTATAAAAAAAAACAATAGATTCCTGTCGTGGTATATTCTTGGATATAAATTCTACTTACATTGTACCCTTCCTGACAATGCATACGTATTGAAAAATCAGCTTGCAGCCCAACTAGTTATTTGTATCACATAATTCAAATTGTTTTTACCAAACCAACCTATTATTTCTTTCTGAACTGTTGATGCATCTCCATGAAGATGTAAGCCCCATGAAGACATCCACGGCATTCTAGTTTAGTTCCTGGATCACGGTCCTAAGTAATATTTGCCTAATGAATGCCCATTTATCATTGTTGCTACTGTTTTTTAATGACTAAGAACTGTACCTAATTCACAGGGTGGCTACACCTGTCACCATATTATAACCAACACAACCGATCTGGGAATCATCTTTTGCCAACAAATCCCAAATCTCCCCATCTATGATTGGTTGATTTATCAGGGCCAGAGTTATAATGCACATGTCACAACTTCAAGGGGGTTCCCTTCTTATAGATGACAAAGATGGCCCCTGGGGTTTGCATGGCAACCCTGGTAGGTTTTATTGATTAGCATCTTCATCCCCTGAGAAATGCTCTATGGTGAATATTTACTTCTAACCTAAAGTGAATCAAGATGAGTTGTTCTTTAAATGTGTTTTGGGAATTTCACATGCCATCTAATTAACCAATTGGAGGTGCCTTGGAGTACTACAAGCCTGAGAACCCCTGTTTTGGGCTTCTGTCAAATAAGTATAAAAATTCTGCCCAGGCTGCTTCACTGGGGCAGTGTGAATCTCTGACCACTATTGCCTCATCTGTTAGCCCAGCAGAGGTAAACCCAGAGACCTCTACAGACACTTGTAGGTCTGACATTTTCTAAATTTACAATCCTCACGAATCAGGGTCATTCTATAATTATTGCCTTTGGTATAAAAGGGCAAATCACATTGCAAACAAAAATCTTTTGGTGTTTTATTCAACAAATATTTAAACAACACTCATTGCACTAGTAGCCACTGCAAGATAATAGATATGCCCTATTATCCCTACCAATAATAATTTACAACTATTATTTAACAGCAACAGCAGTGGGCACTAAGTATTTTCTATGCAGTAGCCATCTTCTAATATTTTATATAGCTTATTAATCCTTGCAACAATTTTATATGGTAGGTATAAGTAAGGAAATAGAGAGGTCATGCCCACCACTAGTAAGTGAAGAAGCTGGGTTCAAATACAGGCAGTGTGACTCCAAAGTTCTTGCTCTTAATCACTGTACCATAATAAAAGAATTACAAAAAAAATTACAAAAGGAAACAAAGAATGTGAAGAGTTAATTGTAGAGTTTGTATTTCTTATATGAATTTAACTTGCAAACTGAGAGAAAGAAATTACCCACGTAATCTAAAGTAGCGTTGGTGGCAGGAGTCAGGACTGAAACAAAGACAAAGTCTCCTTCTCTTTATATATTCATCTGTGCTAATGTTACTGTGTTGGTTTAGAAGTAACACTGGGAACAGATTGAGGAATTTAGCCTGGGGCCAGTGTGAGGCACTCCTGGTGTGGGGTCACTGTAGATAATTTGAATGAAGTCCAAGTCCTACTCCCAGGTAAAAGTGGGGAAAGTTCACTGCCCCTCACAGCTCTTGTCCTCTTCACTCCAATAGCATTGGCTGTACACACCATACAGGTTAGCACTAGAGACATGCCACAGCAGCACGGTTAAGTGGTTAAGATGTTGAGCTCCAGAGCCTCATCTAGCTGTGAATTCAAAAAGAATATAGTGTGAATCCAGGTTCTCCTGGAAGAGTAGTCTTGCTGAGTTCCTCAGTTTTACCAACTTCAGGTTTCTTATCTAAATAATGGGGAGAAAAATAGCACCTAGCCAGTAGAATTGTTATGAAGGTTAAATAAGATTATACATTTAAAGACAACACTAAGTTCTAACACATAGTAAGCACTCGAAAAAGTGTTTGCTATGAATGCTGTATATTGCCACTTTATACTTGTCACTGGTCTCTCAACTAAACCATACAACTGAAGGGTAGCTTTCTAAAACTTTTGCTTTTCTGTCCCTACCTTCATGTTTAGTACTTACAGTGTTTGTTAATACATATTGATAGATTGACTGGCAAGGAAGGCAAAAGCTGAGAGCTAAGTTCTCTACATATAAAGTACCAGAACAACAACAACAAAAGACAACAGATGAGTGGATTGCCATTTGGTCTTTTGATCATTCTATTCAGATTTGTGTGATCAGATTTCTTCTCTTTTATAAACCACAGAAATAACTTCAGGAAGCTTCAGACATCTTCATATAAGGTTAAATATTTCAAACAGAGCTGTGTATGAGCCTTGAAAATATCCAGACAAACATATGTTGAAAACCTTTTTCCAAAGCCCGCAGCAGCACGACGAGCCAAGGTGGCCAGACCATCCCTGCAGCTGTGCACTCAGGCACACACACCCATCTCTCAGGGGCCTTCCATCTTGAGCACAGCTTGCAGGCCTCTTCTCAAAAATGAGGTCACCCCAGAACCCAGATGGGCAGACAGGCTGCAGAGTAAGATACGTCTGGGTGCAGATGTGGAAGAAATTGAGACTAACAACCATAATGGAAACAGGAAATGAGAGTTAGGTCACCCCAACAGTACAGTTGCTGAAAAAGCAAAACTTAGCCATGTGGTATAATTTTCATGCTCCATAATGTTTACTACCTATCAGCCAATTTTACCAATAGGTTAGGTTGTCACTATGGAAAAAAAAAAGCCCTCATGGGTGTCCATCAGACCCCTTCTCCACCACAGCCTCTCTAAATTCCTTCCTGTCCTTCAAACCAACAGAACACTAGACCTAAAGGGTCATCATATTCAAATGCTTCAATGGAACAACCATATTTCCCCCTACTGTTTAGGGCTATTACAGTGTACTTTGCAAGGCTTTTGAAGACTGGAGGGCTTCACTGATATATGAAACAAAAAAGAATAAAATATGTATTTAGTGATAACTAAAGAAACCCATTCTCTTACAGTACACACAGACACATATGTTCATAGTATGCACACATGTACAAGTTCACATATACATACACAAACCCAAATACACACTTAGTGCTTCTGTCTTTTTTATTGGAAGTTATTCTGAGAAAATTGTTACTGTGTCTTTGGGCTAGGAGACCAGTGAATGATTAATTTCTCAGGATGGTTAGCTTATGCTTGCTGCTGTGATGTCAGTGACCTCATCTTCCAAGAGGACGTCCACGGCTGTCTGCCAGCCTGAACACTCTGAATACTCTGCCACTCTGTCCTTGACCTCGCCTGGACCTTGATGTCTTTTTGGCTGACAATAAAAGTCATGCACAGCTAAGACATGTGGTGTGATAGAATTACCGGCACCAATGCTTGATAATTTTTTTAAACTATCTATAACACTCTGTCTCTAAAATCCATGATTTTATTCTTTAACATATATGAGCATCTTTAAAATTTGGGGAACATCGTACATGAAACCTTTTCTAATTCTGAAAACTCTCTGATCATTCCATTTTCTACAAACTTTACACTCTATGTGCCACGTCGCTTAATCATATGACATCTTATACAATTCTCTCATTGTTTCACATATGTTAAGCTTGCTTTCCCAAATGAAGTGAACCCAAAAGATAAGGCAAACTTAGGGAAAATGCTTAGGAAAAAAGTAATTTTTTATTTGCTATTTTAAAACAAGATTAGGAAGGAAGGCAGAGCCTGCTGAATTGATTAGCTGGTAATACATTAATGTTTATCAAAATAAAGTAGATGTCTCAACTCTATTCTATCTATCAAAGAGAGAGATGTTCAGATTAGAAAGGAGTGTATGGACAAAATTAGGTGAGAGAAAGTAGAGCCTAAGTCCAGAGCCAGACATAGACTAGTAAACTGGAAGGAATAAATTTAAATCCTGTAGCTCAGACAATTATGCATGCAAGATAAAATTAATGAACCCTTTGGAAAACTACAATGCACAGAGGAAATATAGAAAAAAGAAAACTAAAGAGTTTATCTGACTACAAACTCAATATAGTCCATTTATTCAATAATTTAATCCTTAATAAATTTGTGTCAGGAACCTACTAGTCTTAGGGATATGTCTGGAATTATTGTAGGCACTGTTATGCAAAAAAAAAAAAAAATAGAAAAAGTTTCTGTGCTGGTAGAGTTGATATTCTAGTGGTGGAGACAGATATTAAACAAATGAGCATATAAACATGGCAGCTGGTGATAAGTGCCAGGAAGAAAAATAAAGCAGAGTGAGGAAATACAATATGACTGTGGATATAGGAGTTCACAATCAAATAATCAAGTTTGGAGTAATCAAGCATGGACTTTCTGAGTAGGTGGCATTTGAGCAGAAAAGAATTAAGGAAATGAGCCAAGAAAAGATCTAGGGAGAAGAACATGCCAGCATAGGAGACAGCACATATAAGGGTCTTAAGTGAGGAAGAAGTTTAGTGAATTCAAGAAGCAAAAAGAAGGCACAGTGGGCCCACCCAAACTGTTTTTCCATAGGAACGGAAGGTCTTGATTCATGCTTCACAAATTCCTAAATCCTATCAGTAAACTACAGGCTGGTACTAGTAACAGCCAGATTAGCTTCACAGTTTGTCTTTGCCTGGGAATTTCCAAGCCCAGCACAAGTAGCAACCTTCTCAGATTGCTTTATAGCTCAGGAAGTGTGGCCCCAGAGAAAACACAGGTCGGGGCTGACTTTGGCCTGCACCACCCAGGAAACTCCAGGGCCAGTGCACCCAGTAGACAGCTACAGACCAGGTCTGAGCACCACCACCCTGCCCCTGCACAGCTGATCATTCATGAAAGGCAGAGGTAAATGGACACAGACAATCCTTGCAGCTGACTGACCTGGGTAAATCTCTCCCATTGATCTGTCAACAGCAACCAAGGCAAAACTACAAGAGGAGGGTGTACTCAGCTCACATGAAGGGCGCACCTCAAGTACCTAGTTTGGGTGATAGGGGAGGCTATGCCACTGGACCCTACAGGATACCTACTGCATTAGACCACACAACCAAGATATGGAGTCAAAGAAGCTCTATCTAATACACAGAAACAAACACAGCAAGGCTGCCAAAATGAGAAGATAAAAAAAATATGGCCCAAATGAAAGAACAGATCAAAACTCCAGAAAAAGAGCTAAACAAAATAGAGATAAGCAATCTATCAGATGCAGAGTTCAAAATGCTGTTTATAAAGACGCTTAAGGAACTTAGTGAGGACCTCATGTATGCTCATACATTAAACTATGAGCATAAAAAAGATTGAGTCAGAAATGAAGGACACACTAATTGAAATAAAGAATGATTTTCAGGGAAACAACAGTAGAGTGGATGAAGCTGAGGATCAAATCAATGATTTAGAGTATAAGGAAGAAAAAACAACCAATCAGAACAACAAGAAGAAAACAGAATAAAAAAATGAAGGTAGTATAAGCAGCCTCTGGGACAACCTCAAGAGGTCCAACATTCATGTCACAGGGGTTTCACAAGAAAAGAAAGAGCGAGAGTTGGAAATCTATTTGATAAAATAATGAAAGAAAACTTCCCAATTTGGTGAAAGAAAAAGATATGCAAGTCCAGGAAGCACAGAGGGTCCCAATGAAGTTGGATCTGAACAGGACCACATCAAGACATATCCTAATTTAAATGCCAAGGGTTAAAGATAAAGAGAGAATCATACAAACAGCAAAAGAAAAGATGTGAGTTACCTATAAAGGAGTTCCCATATGACTGTCAGCTAATTTTTCAAAAGAAACTTTGCAGGCAAGAAGGGGCTGACAAGAAATATTCGAAGTGATGAAAGGGACCTACATATAAGATTACTGTATCCAGCAAAGCTATCATTTAAAATGGAAGGGCAGATAAAGTGCTTACCAGACAAGGTAAAGCTAAAAGAATTCATCATCAATAAGCCATTATTACATGAAATGTTAAAGGGACTCATTTAAGAAAAAGAAGATCAAAACTATGAACATTAAAATGACAACAAACTCACAACTATCAACAACTGAATCTAAAAAATAAAAACAAAAGCAAACAATCAGAAGAGAAACAGAATCGTGTGTATGGAGATCATTTTGAGGGTTATTCACTGAGATGGGGAAGGGGAAAAAAAGGAGAGATGGTGCAGGAATCAAGAAGCATAATTGGGAGGAACAAAATGGAAAGGGGAATGTTAAGAATGTATAGGAAAGGGAGAAGCCGAAGTACTTACGTGCATGACCCATGGGCATGAACTAAGAGGGGGATTGCTGGAGGGAATAAGAGTACTGGGTCGAGTGGGATTAAGGGGGAAAAAATGGGGACAAGTGACAACCTAATTAATAAAATATGCTTTAAAAAGCAAAAAGAAAACAATAGTAACAGAAACTCATACCAGAGGGAACAGAAATCATCCATAAACATTTTGAAAAAGTGCTCAGGGAACTGCAATTTAAAAAATAAAAAAGCCACATTATAAAAGAAGAAGAAGAAGAAGAAGAGGAGGAAGAAGAAGGGGAATAAGAAGAAGAAGGAGGAGGAGAAAGAGGA